>CAXIQD010000225.1:0-60611 GCA_964030785.1 Siderastrea siderea | reverse complement strand
AAAAAAGTTTATTGTGTAGAAAGGTGCGATGAGTGCGATCCTTAGGGAAAAAACCCCATTTTTGGCCTTCCCAGAGGCGAAAAAAGGTGTTGCTAACTTCGCAAGGCTGCGCAAGTCTGCGCATTGGCCCAATAATAATGCAAATCCCTCGGGGCTATCAGAAAAAAAAGTTTATTGTGTAGAAAGGCGCGATGTGTGCGATCCTTAGGGAAAAAACCCCATTTTTGGCCTTCACAGAGGCGAAAAAAGGTGTTGTTAACTTCGCAAGGCTGCGCAAGTCGGCTCATTGGCCCAATAATAATGCAAATCCCTCGGGGCTATCAGAAAAAAAAGTTTATTGTGCAGAAAGGCGCGATGTGTGCGATCCTTAGTGAAAAAACCCCATTTTTAGCCTTCCCAGAGGCGAAAAAAGGTGTTGTTAACTTCGCAAGGCTGCGCTAGTCGGCTCATTGGCCCAATAATAATGCAAATCCCTCGGGGCTATCAGAAAAAAAAGTTTATTGTGCAGAAAGGCGCGATGTGTGCGATCCTTAGGGAAAAAACCCCATTTTTAGCCTTCCCAGAGGCGAAAAAAGGTGTTGTTTACTTCGCAAGGCTGCGCAAGTCTGCGCATTGGCCCAATAATAATGCAAATCCCTCGGGGCTATCAGAAAAAAAAGTTAATTGTGTAGAAAGGCGCGATGTGTGCGATCCTTAGGGAAAAAACCCCATTTTTAGCCTTCCCAGAGGCGAAAAAAGGTGTTGTTAACTTCGCAAGGCTGCGCAAGGCTGCGCATTGGCCCAATAATAATGCAAATCCCTCGGGGCTATCAGAAAAAAAAGTTTATTGTGTAGAAAGGCGCGATGTGTGCGATCCTTAGGGAAAAAAACCCCATTTTTAGCCTTCCCAAAGGCGAAAAAAGGTGTTGTTAACATCGCAAGGCTGCGCAAGGCTGCGCATTGGCCCAATAATAATGCAAATCCCTCGGGGCTATCAGAAAAAAAAGTTTATTGTGTAGAAAGGCGCGATGTGTGCGATCCTTAGGGAAAAAACCCCATTTTTGGCCTTCCCAGAGGCGAAAAAAGGTGTTGTTAACTTCGCAAGGCTGCGCAAGTCTGCGCATTGGCCCAATAATAATGCAAATCCCTCGGGGCTATCAGAAAAAAAAGTTTATTGTGTAGAAAGGCGCGATGTGTGCGATCCTTAGGGAAAAAACCCCATTTTTGGCCTTCCCAGAGGCGAAAAAAGGTGTTGTTAACTTCGCAAGGCTGCGCAAGTCTGCGCATTGGCCCAATAATAATGCAAATCCCTCGGGGCTATCAGAAAAAAAAGTTTATTGTGTAGAAAGGCGCGATGTGTGATCTCCTTAGGGAAAAAACCCCATTTTTAGCCTTCCCAGAGGCGAAAAAAGGTGTTGTTAACTTCGCAAGGCTGCGCAAGTCTGCGCATTGGCCCAATAATAATGCAAATCCCTCGGGGCTATCAGAAAAAAAAGTTTATTGTGTAGAAAGGCGCGATGTGTGCGATCCTTAGGGAAAAAACCCCATTTTTGGCCTTCCCAGAGGCGAAAAAAGGTGTTGTTAACTTCGCAAGGCTGTGCAAGTCTGCGCATTGGCCCAATAATAATGCAAATCCCTCGGGGCTATCAGAAAAAAAAGTTTATTGTGTAGAAAGGTGCGATGAGTGCGATCCTTAGGGAAAAAACCCCATTTTTGGCCTTCCCAGAGGCGAAAAAAGGTGTTGCTAACTTCGCAAGGCTGCGCAAGTCTGCGCATTGGCCCAATAATAATGCAAATCCCTCGGGGCTATCAGAAAAAAAAGTTTATTGTGTAGAAAGGCGCGATGTGTGCGATCCTTAGGGAAAAAACCCCATTTTTGGCCTTCACAGAGGCGAAAAAAGGTGTTGTTAACTTTGCAAGGCTGCGCAAGTCTGCGCATTGGCCCAATAATAATGCAAATCCCTCGGGGCTATCAGAAAAAAAAGTTTATTGTGTAGAAAGGCGGGATGTGTGCGATCCTTAGGGAAAAAACCCCATTCTTGGCCTTCCCAGAGGCGAAAAAAGGTGTTGTTAACTTCGCAAGGCTGCGCAAGTCTGCGCATTGGCCCAATAATAATGCAAATCCCTCGGGGCTATCAGAAAAAAAAGTTAATTGTGTAGAAAGGCGCGATGTGTGCGATCCTTAGGGAAAAAACCCCATTTTTAGCCTTCCCAGAGGCGAAAAAAGGTGTTGTTAACTTTGCAAGGCTGCGCAAGGCTGCGCATTGGCCCAATAATAGTGCAAATCCCTCGGGGCTATCAGAAAAAAAAGTTTATTGTGTAGAAAGGCGCGATGTGTGCGATCCTTAGGGAAAAAACCCCATTTTTAGCCTTCCCAAAGGCGAAAAAAGGTGTTGTTAACATTGCAAGGCTGCGCAAGGCTGCGCATTGGCCCAATAATAATGCAAATCCCTCGGGGCTATCAGAAAAAAAAGTTTATTGTGTAGAAAGGCGCGATGTGTGCGATCCTTAGGGAAAAAACCCCATTTTTGGCCTTCCCAGAGGCGAAAAAAGGTGTTGTTAACTTCGCAAGGCTGCGCAAGTCTGCGCATTGGCCCAATAATAATGCAAATCCCTCGGGGCTATCAGAAAAAAAAGTTTATTGTGTAGAAAGGCGCGATGTGTGCGATCCTTAGGGAAAAAACCCCATTTTTGGCCTTCCCAGAGGCGAAAAAAGGTGTTGTTAACTTCGCAAGGCTGCGCAAGTCTGCGCATTGGCCCAATAATAATGCAAATCCCTCGGGGCTATCAGAAAAAAAAGTTTATTGTGTAGAAAGGCGCGATGTGTGCGATCCTTAGGGAAAAAACCCCATTTTTAGCCTTCCCAGAGGCGAAAAAAGGTGTTGTTAACTTCGCAAGGCTGCGCAAGTCTGCGCATTGGCCCAATAATAATGCAAATCCCTCGGGGCTATCAGAAAAAAAAGTTTATTGTGTAGAAAGGCGCGATGTGTGCGATCCTTAGGGAAAAAACCCCATTTTTGGCCTTCCCAGAGGCGAAAAAAGGTGTTGTTAACTTCGCAAGGCTGTGCAAGTCTGCGCATTGGCCCAATAATAATGCAAATCCCTCGGGGCTATCAGAAAAAAAAGTTTATTGTGTAGAAAGGTGCGATGTGTGCGATCCTTAGGGAAAAAACCCCATTTTTGGCCTTCCCAGAGGCGAAAAAAGGTGTTGCTAACTTCGCAAGGCTGCGCAAGTCTGCGCATTGGCCCAATAATAATGCAAATCCCTCGGGGCTATCAGAAAAAAAAGTTTATTGTGTAGAAAGGCGCGATGTGTGCGATCCTTAGGGAAAAAACCCCATTTTTGGCCTTCACAGAGGCGAAAAAAGTTGTTGTTAACTTCGCAAGGCTGCGCAAGTCTGCGCATTGGCCCAATAATAATGCAAATCCCTCGGGGCTATCAGAAAAAAAAGTTTATTGTGCAGAAAGGCGCGATGTGTGCGATCCTTAGTGAAAAAACCCCATTTTTAGCCTTCCCAGAGGCGAAAAAAGGTGTTGTTAACTTCGCAAGGCTGCGCAAGTCGGCTCATTGGCCCAATAATAATGCAAATCCCTCGGGGCTATCAGAAAAAAAAGTTTATTGTGCAGAAAGGCGCGATGTGTGCGATCCTTAGGGAAAAAACCCCATTTTTAGCCTTCCCAGAGGCGAAAAAAGGTGTTGTTTACTTCGCAAGGCTGCGCAAGTCTGCGCATTGGCCCAATAATAATGCAAATCCCTCGGGGCTATCAGAAAAAAAAGTTAATTGTGTAGAAAGGCGCGATGTGTGCGATCCTTAGGGAAAAAACCCCATTTTTAGCCTTCCCAGAAGCGAAAAAAGGTGTTGTTAACTTCGCAAGGCTGCGCAAGGCTGCGCATTGGCCCAATAATAATGCAAATCCCTCGGGGCTATCAGAAAAAAAAGTTTATTGTGTAGAAAGGCGCGATGTGTGCGATCCTTAGGGAAAAAACCCCATTTTTAGCCTTCCCAAAGGCGAAAAAAGGTGTTGTTAACATCGCAAGGCTGCGCAAGGCTGCGCATTGGCCCAATAATAATGCAAATCCCTCGGGGCTATCAGAAAAAAAAGTTTATTGTGTAGAAAGGCGCGATGTGTGCGATCCTTAGGGAAAAAACCCCATTTTTGGCCTTCCCAGAGGCGAAAAAAGGTGTTGTTAACTTCGCAAGGCTGCGCAAGTCTGCGCATTGGCCCAATAATAATGCAAATCCCTCGGGGCTATCAGAAAAAAAAGTTTATTGTGTAGAAAGGCGCGATGTGTGCGATCCTTAGGGAAAAAACCCCATTTTTGGCCTTCCCAGAGGCGAAAAAAGGTGTTGTTAACTTTGCAAGGCTGCGCAAGTCTGCGCATTGGCCCAATAATAATGCAAATCCCTCGGGGCTATCAGAAAAAAAAGTTTATTGTGTAGAAAGGCGCGATGTGTGCGATCCTTAGGGAAAAAACCCCATTTTTAGCCTTCCCAGAGGCGAAAAAAGGTGTTGTTAACTTCGCAAGGCTGCGCAAGTCTGCGCATTGGCCCAATAATAATGCAAATCCCTCGGGGCTATCAGAAAAAAAAGTTTATTGTGTAGAAAGATGCGATGTGTGCGATCCTTAGGGAAAAAACCCCATTTTTGGCCTTCCCAGAGGCGAAAAAAGGTGTTGTTAACTTCGCAAGGCTGTGCAAGTCTGCGCATTGGCCCAATAATAATGCAAATCCCTCGGGGCTATCAGAAAAAAAAGTTTATTGTGTAGAAAGGTGCGATGAGTGCGATCCTTAGGGAAAAAACCCCATTTTTGGCCTTCCCAGAGGCGAAAAAAGGTGTTGTTAACTTCGCAAGGCTGCGCAAGTCTGCGCATTGGCCCAATAATAATGCAAATCCCTCGGGGCTATCAGAAAAAAAAGTTTATTGTGTAGAAAGGCGCGATGTGTGCGATCCTTAGGGAAAAAACCCCATTTTTGGCCTTCACAGAGGCGAAAAAAGGTGTTGTTAACTTCGCAAGGCTGCGCAAGTCTGCGCATTGGCCCAATAATAATGCAAATCCCTCGGGGCTATCAGAAAAAAAAGTTTATTGTGTAGAAAGGCGGGATGTGTGCGATCCTTAGGGAAAAAACCCCATTCTTGGCCTTCCCAGAGGCGAAAAAAGGTGTTGTTAACTTCGCAAGGCTGCGCAAGTCTGCGCATTGGCCCAATAATAATGCAAATCCCTCGGGGCTATCAGAAAAAAAAGTTTATTGTGTAGAAAGGCGCGATGTGTGCGATCCTTAGGGAAAAAACCCCATTTTTAGCCTTCCCAGAGGCGAAAAAAGGTGTTGTTAACTTCGCAAGGCTGCGCAAGGCTGCGCATTGGCCCAATAATAATGCAAATCCCTCGGGGCTATCAGAAAAAAAAGTTTATTGTGTAGAAAGGCGCGATGTGTGCGATCCTTAGGGAAAAAACCCCATTTTTAGCCTTCCCAAAGGCGAAAAAAGGTGTTGTTAACATTGCAAGGCTGTGCAAGGCTGCGCATTGGCCCAATAATAATGCAAATCCCTCGGGGCTATCAGAAAAAAAAGTTTATTGTGTAGAAAGGCGCGATGTGTGCGATCCTTAGGGAAAAAACCCCATTTTTGGCCTTCCCAGAGGCGAAAAAAGGTGTTGTTAACTTCGCAAGGCTGCGCAAGTCTGCGCATTGGCCCAATAATAATGCAAATCCCTCGGGGCTATCAGAAAAAAAAGTTTATTGTGTAGAAAGGCGCGATGTGTGCGATCCTTAGGGAAAAAACCCCATTTTTGGCCTTCCCAGAGGCGAAAAAAGGTGTTGTTAACTTCGCAAGGCTGCGCAACTCTGCGCATTGGCCCAATAATAATGCAAATCCCTCGGGGCTATCAGAAAAAAAAGTTTATTGTGTAGAAAGGCGCGATGTGTGCGATCCTTAGGGAAAAAACCCCATTTTTAGCCTTCCCAGAGGCGAAAAAAGGTGTTGTTAACTTCGCAAGGCTGCGCAAGTCTGCGCATTGGCCCAATAATAATGCAAATCCCTCGTTGCTATCAGAAAAAAAAGTTTATTGTGTAGAAAGGCGCGATGTGTGCGATCCTTAGAGAAAAAACCCCATTTTTGGCCTTCCCAGAGGCGAAAAAAGGTGTTGTTAACTTCGCAAGGCTGTGCAAGTCTGCGCATTGGCCCAATAATAATGCAAATCCCTCGGGGCTATCAGAAAAAAAAGTTTATTGTGTAGAAAGGTGCGATGTGTGCGATCCTTAGGGAAAAAACCCCATTTTTGGCCTTCCCAGAGGCGAAAAAAGGTGTTGCTAACTTCGCAAGGCTGCGCAAGTCTGCGCATTGGCCCAATAATAATGCAAATCCCTGGGGGCTATCAGAAAAAAAAGTTTATTGTGTAGAAAGGCGCGATGTGTGCGATCCTTAGGGAAAAAACCCCATTTTTGGCCTTCACAGAGGCGAAAAAAGGTGTTGTTAACTTCGCAAGGCTGCGCAAGTCTGCGCATTGGCCCAATAATAATGCAAATCCCTCGGGGCTATCAGAAAAAAAAGTTAATTGTGTAGAAAGGCGCGATGTGTGCGATCCTTAGGGAAAAAACCCCATTTTTAGCCTTCCCAGAGGCGAAAAAAGGTGTTGTTAACTTCGCAAGGCTGCGCAAGTCTGCGCATTGGCCCAATAATAATGCAAATCCCTCGGGGCTATCAGAAAAAAAAGTTTATTGTGTAGAAAGGCGGGATGTGTGCGATCCTTAGGGAAAAAACCCCATTCTTGGCCTTCCCAGAGGCGAAAAAAGGTGTTGTTAACTTCGCAAGGCTGCGCAAGTCTGCGCATTGGCCCAATAATAATGCAAATCCCTCGGGGCTATCAGAAAAAAAAGTTTATTGTGTAGAAAGGCGCGATGTGTGCGATCCTTAGGGAAAAAACCCCATTTTTAGCCTTCCCAAAGGCGAAAAAAGGTGTTGTTAACATTGCAAGGCTGCGCAAGGCTGCGCATTGGCCCAATAATAATGCAAATCCCTCGGGGCTATCAGAAAAAAAAGTTTATTGTGTAGAAAGGCGCGATGTGTGCGATCCTTAGGGAAAAAACCCCATTTTTGGCCTTCCCAGAGGCGAAAAAAGGTGTTGTTAACTTCGCAAGGCTGCGCAAGTCTGCGCATTGGCCCAATAATAATGCAAATCCCTCGGGGCTATCAGAAAAAAAAGTTTATTGTGTAGAAAGGCGCGATGTGTGCGATCCTTAGGGAAAAAACCCCATATTTAGCCTTCCCAGAGGCGAAAAAAGGTGTTGTTAACTTCGCAAGGCTGCGCAAGTCTGCGCATTGGCCCAATAATAATGCAAATCCCTCGGGGCTATCAGAAAAAAAAGTTTATTGTGTAGAAAGGCGCGATGTGTGCGATCCTTAGGGAAAAAACCCATTTTTGGCCTTCCCAGAAGCGAAAAAAGGTGTTGTTAACTTCGCAAGGCTGTGCAAGTCTGCGCATTGGCCCAATAATAATGCAAATCCCTCGGGGCTATCAGAAAAAAAAGTTTATTGTGTAGAAAGGTGCGATGTGTGCGATCCTTAGGGAAAAAACCCCATTTTTGGCCTTCCCAGAGGCGAAAAAAGGTGTTGCTAACTTCGCAAGGCTGCGCAAGTCTGCGCATTGGCCCAATAATAATGCAAATCCCTCGGGGCTATCAGAAAAAAAAGTTTATTGTGTAGAAAGGCGCGATGTGTGCGATCCTTAGGGAAAAAACCCCATTTTTGGCCTTCACAGAGGCGAAAAAAGGTGTTGTTAACTTCGCAAGGCTGCGCAAGTCTGCGCATTGGCCCAATAATAATGCAAATCCCTCGGGGCTATCAGAAAAAAAAGTTTATTGTGTAGAAAGGCGGGATGTGTGCGATCCTTAGGGAAAAAACCCCATTCTTGGCCTTCCCAGAGGCGAAAAAAGGTGTTGTTAACTTCGCAAGGCTGCGGAAGTCTGTGCATTGGCCCAATAATAATGCAAATCCTTCGGGGCTATCAGAAAAAAAAGTTTATTGTGTAGAAAGGCGCGATGTGTGCGACCCTTAGGGAAAAAACCCCATTTTTGGCCTTCCCAGAGGCGAAAAAAGGTGTTGTTAACTTCGCAAGGCTGCGCAAGTCTGCGCATTGGCCCAATAATAATGCAAATCCCTCGGGGCTATCAGAAAAAAAAGTTTATTGTGTAGAAAGACGCGATGTGTGCGATCCTTAGGGAAAAAACCCCATTTTTGGCCTTCCCAGAGGCGAAAAAAGGTGTTGTTAACTTTGCAAGGCTGCGCACTGGCCCAATAATAATGCAAATCCCTCGGGGCTATCAGAAAAAAAAGTTTATTGCGTAGAAAGTCTGCGATTTTGTCGATAAGGTGGGAATTTCTGTTTTCAGAGGGGTGGGGTCGGTCCCTCAAAAAAGTGCTGGTTTTGGTGCAACGGCCCCAGCACAAAAGCAGCCCAGATCCCGTTGCGGCACCAAAAAACATTCCATTTGGCACTATTTTTATCGAATTTGGCGATACTAAAAAGTGCTGCACTTTTTCAGGGCTTGAATTAGCCCCAAAAAGCAGAAAAAAGCTAATTGGCGCTCTCAGCTGCATGCACAAAGGTCCCAAATGCATTCAATTCCTCTGGGACCATCCGAAAAAAGTTCCTTTTGTGCAAAAGCACAAAGAAGGCGCGATATGTGCGATCCTTAGGGAAAAAAACCCATTTTTGGCCTTCCCAGAGGCGAAAAAAGGCGTTGTTAACTTCGCAAGGCTGCGCTAGGCTGCGCACTGGCCCAATAATAATGCAAATCCCTCGGGGCTATCAGAAAAAAAAGTTTATTGTGTAGAAAGGCGCGATGTGTGCGATCCTTAGGGAAAAAAACCCCATTTTTAGCCTTCCCAGAGGCGAAAAAAGGTGTTGTTAACTTCGCAAGGCTGCGCAAGTCTGCGCATTGGCCCAATAATATTGCAAATCCCTCGGGGTTATCAGAAAAAAAAGTTTATTGTGTAGAAAGGCGCGATGTGTGCGATCCTTAGAGAAAAAAACCCCATTTTTAGCCTTCCCAGAGGCGAAAAAAGGTGTTGTTAACTTCGCAAGGCTGCGCAAGTCTGCGCATTGGCCCAATAATAATGCAAATCCCTCGGGGCTATCAGAAAAAAAAGTTTATTGTGTAGAAAGGCGCGATGTGTGCGATCCTTAGGGAAAAAACCCCATTTTTGGCCTTCCCAGAGGCGAAAAAAGGTGTTGTTAACTTCGCAAGGCTGCGCAAGTCTGCGCACTGGCCCAATAATAATGCAAATCCCTCGGGGCTATCAGAAAAAAAAGTTTATTGTGTAGAAAGGCGCGATGTGTGCGATCCTTAGGGAAAAAAACCCCATTTTTAGCCTTCCCAGAGGCGAAAAAAGGTGTTGTTAACTTCGCAAGGCTGCGCAAGTCTGCGCATTGGCCCAATAATATTGCAAATCCCTCGGGGTTATCAGAAAAAAAAGTTTATTGTGTAGAAAGGCGCGATGTGTGCGATCCTTAGAGAAAAAAACCCCATTTTTAGCCTTCCCAGAGGCGAAAAAAGGTGTTGTTAACTTCGCAAGGCTGTGCAAGTCTGCGCATTGGCCCAATAATAATGCAAATCCCTCGGGGCTATCAGAAAAAAAAGTTTATTGTGTAGAAAGGCGCGATGTGTGCGATCCTTAGGGAAAAAACCCCATTTTTGGCCTTCCCAGATGCGAAAAAAGGTGTTGCTAACTTCTCAAGGCTGCGCAAGTCTGCCATTGGCCCAATAATAATGCAAATCCCTCGGGGCTATCAGAAAAAAAAGTTTATTTTGTAGAAAGGCGCGATGTGTGCGATCCTTAGGGAAAAACCCCATTTTTGGCCTTCCCAGAGGCGAAAAAAAGTGTTGTTAACTTCGCAAGGCTGCGCAAGGATGCGCACTGGCCCAATAATAATGCAAATCCCTCGGGGCTATCAGAAAAAAAATTTTATTGCGTAGAAAGTCTGCGATTTTGTCGATAAGGTGGGAATTTCTGTTTTCAGAGGGGTGGGGTGGGTCCCTCAAAAAAGTGCTGGTTTTGGTGCAACGGCCCCAGCACAAAAGCAGCCCAGATCCCGTTACGGCACCAAAAAACATTCCATTTGGCACTATTTTTATCGAATTTGGCGATACTAAAAAGTGCTGCACTTTTTCAGGGCTTGAATTAGCCCCAAAAAGCAGAAAAAAGCTAATTGGCGCTCTCAGCTGCATGCACAAAGGTCCCAAATGCATTCAATCCCTCTGGGACCATCCGAAAAAAATTCCCTTTGTGCAAAAGCACAAAGAAGGCGCGATATGTGCGATCCTTAGGGAAAAAACCCCATTTTTGGCCTTCCCAGAGGCAAAAAAAGGCGTTGTTAACTTCGTAAGGCTGCGCAAGGCTGCGCACTGGCCCAATAATAATGCAAATCCCTCGGGGCTATCAGAAAAAAAAGTTTATTGTGTAGAAAGGCGCGATGTGTGCGATCCTTAGGGAAAAAACCCCATTTTTAGCCTTCCCAGAGGCGAAAAAAGGTGTTGTTAACTTCGCAAGGCTGCGCAAGTCTGCGCATTGGCCCAATAATAATGCAAATCCCTCGGGGCTATCAGAAAAAAAAGTTTATTGTGTAGAAAGGCGCGATGTGTGCGATCCTTAGTGAAAAAACCCCATTTTTAGCCTTCCCAGAGGCGAAAAAAGGTGTTGTTAACTTCGCAAGTCTGTGCAAGTCTGCGCATTGGCCCAATAATAATGCAAATCCCTCGGGGCTATCAGAAAAAAAAGTTTATTGTGTAGAAAGGCGCGATGTGTGCGATCCTTAGGGAAAAAACCCCATTTTTGGCCTTCCCAGAGGCGAATAAAGGTGTTGTTAACTTCGCAAGGCTGCGCAAGTCTGCGCATTGGCCCAATAATAATGCAAATCCCTCGGGGCTATCAGAAAAAAAAGTTTATTGTGTAGAAAGGCGCGATGTGTGCGATCCTTAGGGAAAAAACCCAATTTTTGGCCTTCCCAGAGGCGAAAAAAGGTGTTGTTAACTTCGCAAGGCTGCGCAAGTCTGCGCATTGGCCCAATAATAATGCAAATCCCTCGGGGCTATCAGAAAAAAAAGTTTATTGTGTAGAAAGGCGCGATGTGTGCGATCCTTAGGGAAAAACCCCATTTTTGGCCTTCCCAGAGGCGAAAAAAGGTGTTGTTAACTTCGCAAGGCTGCGCAAGGCTGCGCACTGGCCCAATAATAATGCAAATCCCTCGGGGCTATCAGAAAAAAAAGTTTATTGTGTCGAAAGGCGCGATGTGTGCGATCCTTAGGGAAAAAAACCCATTTTTGGCCTTCCCAGAGGCGAAAAAAGGTGTTGTTAACTTCGCAAGGCTGCGCAAGTCTGCGCATTGGCCCAATAATAATGCAAATCCCTCGGGGCTATCAGAAAAAAAAGTTTATTGTGTAGAAAGGCGCGATGTGTGCGATCCTTAGGGAAAAAACCCCATTTTTGGCCTTCCCAGAGGCGAGAAAAGGTGTTGTTAACTTCGCAAGGCTGCGCAAGTCTGCGCATTGGCCCAATAATAATGCAAATCCCTCGGGGCTATCAGAAAAAAAGTTTATTGCGTAGAAAGTCTGCGATTTTGTCGATAAGGTGGGAATTTCTGTTTTCAGAGGGGTGGGGTGGGTCCCTCAAAAAAGTGCTGGTTTTGATGCAACGGCCCCAGCACAAAAGCAGCCCAGATCCCGTTGCAGCACCAAAAAACATTCCATTTGGCACTATTTTTATCGAATTTGGCGATACTAAAAAGTGCTGCACTTTTTCAGGGCTTGAATTAGCCCCAAAAAGCAGAAAAAAGCTAATTGGCGCTCTCAGCTGCATGCACAAAGGTCCCAAATGCATTCAATTCCTCTGGGACCATCCGAAAAAAGTTCCTTTTGTGCAAAAGCACAAAGAAGGCGCGATATGTGCGATCCTTAGGGAAAAAACCCCATTTTTGGCCTTCCCAGAGGCGAAAAAAGGCGTTGTTAACTTCGCAAGGCTGCACAAGGCTGCGCATTGGCCCAATAATAATGCAAATCCCTCGGGGCTATCAGAAAAAAAAGTTTATTGTGTAGAAAGGCGCGATGTGTGCGATCCTTAGGGAAAAAAACCCCATTTTTAGCCTTCCCAGAGGCGAAAAAAGGTGTTGTTAACTTCGCAAGGCTGCGCAAGTCTGCGCATTGGCCCAATAATAATGCAAATCCCTCGGGGCTATCAGAAAAAAAAGTTTATTGTGTAGAAAGGCGCGATGTGTGCGATCCTTAGGGAAAAAAACCCATTTTTGGCCTTCCCAGAGGCGAAAAAAGGTGTTGTTAACTTCGCAAGGCTGCGCAAGGCTGCGCACTGGCCCAATAATAATGCAAATCCCTCGGGGCTATCAGAAAAAAAAGTTTATTGCGTAGAAAGTCTGCGATTTTGTCGATAAGGTGGGAATTTCTGTTTTCAGAGGTTTGGGGTGGGTCCCTCAAAAAAGTGCTGGTTTTGGTGCAACGGCCCCAGCACAAAAGCAGCCCAGATCCCGGTGCAACACCAAAAAACATTCCATTTGGCACTATTTTTATCGAATTTGGCGATACTAAAAAGTGCTGCACTTTTTCAGGGCTTGAATTAGCCCCAAAAAGCAGAAAAAAGCTAATTGGCGCTCTCAGCTGCATGCACAAAGGTCCCAAATGCATTCAATCCCTCTGGGACCATCCGAAAAAAATTCCTTTTGTGCAAAAGCACAAAGAAGGCGCGATATGTGCGATCCTTAGGGAAAAAAACCCCATTTTTGGCCTTCCCAGAGGCAAAAAAAGGCGTTGTTAACTTCGCAAGGCTGCGCAAGGCTGCGCACTGGCCCAATAATAATGCAAATCCCTCGGGGCTATCAGAAAAAATGTTTATTGTGTAGAAAGGCGCGATGTGTGCGATCCTTAGGGAAAAACCCCATTTTTGGCCTTCCCAGAGGCGAAAAAAGGTGTTGTTAACTTCGCAAGGCTGCGCAAGGCTGCGCACTGGCCCAATAATAATGCAAATCCCTCGGGGCTATCAGAAAAAAAGTTTATTGTGTAGAAAGGCGCGATGTGTGCGATCCTTAGGGAAAAAACCCCATTTTTGGCCTTCCCAGAGGCGAAAAAAGGTGTTGTTAACTTCGCAAGGCTGCGCAAGTCTGCGCATTGGCCCAATAATAATGCAAATCCCTCGGGGCTATCAGAAAAAAAAGTTTATTGTGTAGAAAGGCGCGATGTGTGCGATCCTTAGGGAAAAAACCCCATTTTTGGCCTTCCAGAGGCGAGAAAAGGTGTTGTTAACTTCGCAAGGCTGCGCAAGTCTGCGCATTGGCCCAATAATAATGCAAATCCCTCGGGGCTATCAGAAAAAAAGTTTATTGCGTAGAAAGTCTGCGATTTTGTCGATAAGGTGGGAATTTCTGTTTTCAGAGGGGTGGGGTGGGTCCCTCAAAAAAGTGCTGGTTTGATGCAACGGCCCCAGCACAAAAGCAGCCCAGATCCCGTTGCAGCACCAAAAAACATTCCATTTGGCACTATTTTTATCGAATTTGGCGATACTAAAAAGTGCTGCACTTTTTCAGGGCTTGAATTAGCCCCAAAAAGCAGAAAAAAGCTAATTGGCGCTCTCAGCTGCATGCACAAAGGTCCCAAATGCATTCAATTCCTCTGGGACCATCCGAAAAAAGTTCCTTTTGTGCAAAAGCACAAAGAAGGCGCGATATGTGCGATCCTTAGGGAAAAAACCCCATTTTTGGCCTTCCCAGAGGCGAAAAAAGGCGTTGTTAACTTCGCAAGGCTGCACAAGGCTGCGCATTGGCCCAATAATAATGCAAATCCCTCGGGGCTATCAGAAAAAAAAGTTTATTGTGTAGAAAGGCGCGATGTGTGCGATCCTTAGGGAAAAAAACCCCATTTTTAGCCTTCCCAGAGACGAAAAAAGGTGTTGTTAACTTCGCAAGGCTGCGCAAGTCTGCGCATTGGCCCAATAATAATGCAAATCCCTCGGGGCTATCAGAAAAAAAAGTTTATTGTGTAGAAAGGCGCGATGTGTGCGATCCTTAGGGAAAAAAACCCATTTTTGGCCTTCCCAGAGGCGAAAAAAGGTGTTGTTAACTTCGCAAGGCTGCGCAAGGCTGCGCACTGGCCCAATAATAATGCAAATCCCTCGGGGCTATCAGAAAAAAAAGTTTATTGCGTAGAAAGTCTGCGATTTTGTCGATAAGGTGGGAATTTCTGTTTTCAGAGGTTTGGGGTGGGTCCCTCAAAAAAGTGCTGGTTTTGGTGCAACGGCCCCAGCACAAAAGCAGCCCAGATCCCGTTGCAACACCAAAAAACATTCCATTTGGCACTATTTTTATCGAATTTGGCGATACTAAAAAGTGCTGCACTTTTTCAGGGCTTGAATTAGCCCCAAAAAGCAGAAAAAAGCTAATTGGCGCTCTCAGCTGCATGCACAAAGGTCCCAAATGCATTCAATCCCTCTGGGACCATCCGAAAAAAATTCCTTTTGTGCAAAAGCACAAAGAAGGCGCGATATGTGCGATCCTTAGGGAAAAAACCCCATTTTTGGCCTTCCCAGAGGCAAAAAAAGGCGTTGTTAACTTCGCAAGGCTGCGCAAGGCTGCGCACTGGCCCAATAATAATGCAAATCCCTCGGGGCTATCAGAAAAAAAAGTTTATTGTGTAGAAAGGCGCGATGTGTGCGATCCTTAGGGAAAAAAACCCCATTTTTAGCCTTCCCAGAGGCGAAACAAGGTGTTGTTAACTTTGCAAGGCTGCGCAAGTCTGCGCATTGGCCCAATAATAATGCAAATCCCTCGGGGCTATCAGAAAAAAAAGTTTATTGTGTAGAAAGGCGCGATGTGTGCGATCCTTAGGGAAAAAACCCCATTTTTAGCCTTCCCAGAGGCGAAAAAAGGTGTTGTTAACTTCGCAAGGCTGCGCAAGTCTGTGCATTGGCCCAATAATAATGCAAATCCCTCGGGGCTATCAGAAAAAAAAGTTTATTGTGTAGAAAGGCGCGATGTGTGCGATCCTTAGGGAAAAAACCCCATTTTTGGCCTTCCCAGAGGCGAAAAAAGGTGTTGTTAACTTCGCAAGGCTGCGCAAGTCTCCGCATTGGCCCAATAATAATGCAAATCCCTCGGGGCTATCAGAAAAAAAAGTTTATTGTGTAGAAAGGCGCGATGTGTGCGATCCTTAGGGAAAAAACCCCATTTTTGGCCTTCCCAGAGGCGAGAAAAGGTGTTGTTAACTTCGCAAGGCTGCGCAAGTCTGCGCATTGGCCCAATAATAATGCAAATCCCTCGGGGCTATCAGAAAAAAAAGTTTATTGCGTAGAAAGTCTGCGATTTTGTCGATAAGGTGGGAATTTCGGTTTTCAGAGGGGTGGGGTGGGTCCCACAAAAAAGTGCTGGGTTTGATGCAACGGCCCAAGGACAAAAGCAGCCCAGATCCCGTTGCGGCACCAAAAAACATTCCATTTGGCACTATTTTTATCGAATTTTGCGATACTAAAAAGTGCTGCACTTTTTCAGGGCTTGAATTAGCCCCAAAAAGCAGAAAAAAGCTAATTGGCGCTCTCAGCTGCATGCACAAAGGTCCCAAATGCATTCAATTCCTCTGGGACCATCCGAAAAAAGTTCCTTTTGTGCAAAAGCACAAAGAAGGCGCGATATGTGCGATCCTTAGCTAAAAAACCCCATTTTTGGCCTTCCCAGAGGCGTAAAAAGGCGTTGTTAACTTCGCAAGGCTGCGCAAGGCTGCGCACTGGCCCAATAATAATGCAAATCCTTTGGGGCTATCAGAAAAAAAAAGTTTATTGTGTAGAAAGGCGGGATGTGTGCGATCCTTAGGGAAAAAAAACCAATTTTTAGCCTTCCCAGAGGCGAAAAAAGGTGTTGTTAACTTCGCAAGGCTGCGCAAGTCTGCGCATTGGCCCAATAATATTGCAAATCCCTCGGGGTTATCAGAAAAAAAGTTTGTTGTGTAGAAAGGCGCGATGTGTGCGATCCTTAGGGAAAAAACCCCATTTTTAGCCTTCCCAGAGGCGAAAAAAGGTGTTGTTAACTTCGCAAGGCTGCGCAAGTCTGCGCATTGGCCCAATAATAATGCAAATCCCTCGGGGCTATCAGAAAAAAAAGTTTATTGTGTAGAAAGGCGCGATGTGTGCGATCCTTAGGGAAAAAACCCCATTTTTGGCCTTCCCAGAGGCGAAAAAAGGTGTTGTTAACTTCGCAAGGCTGCGCAAGTCTGCGCATTTGCACAATAATAATGCAAATCCCTCGGGGCTATCAGAAAAAAAAGTTTATTGTGTAGAAAGGCGCGATGTGTGCGATCCTTAGGGAAAAAACCCCATTTTTGGCCTTCCCAGAGGCGAGAAAAGGTGTTGTTAACTTCGCAAGGCTGCGCAAGTCTGCGCATTGGCCCAATAATAATGCAAATCCCTCGGGGCTATCAGAAAAAAAGTTTATTGCGTAGAAAGTCTGCGATTTTGTCGATAAGGTGGGAATTTCTGTTTTCAGAGGGGTGGGGTGGGTCCCTCAAAAAAGTGCTGGTTTTGATGCAACGGCCCCAGCACAAAAGCAGCCCAGATCCCGTTGCAGCACCAAAAAACATTCCATTTGGCACTATTTTTATCGAATTTGGCGATACTAAAAAGTGCTGCACTTTTTCCAGGGCTTGAATTAGCCCCAAAAAGCAGAAAAAAGCTAATTGGCGCTCTCAGCTGCATGCACAAAGGTCCCAAATGCATTCAATTCCTCTGGGACCATCCGAAAAAAGTTCCTTTTGTGCAAAAGCACAAAGAAGGCGCGATATGTGCGATCCTTAGGGAAAAAACCCCATTTTGGCCTTCCCAGAGGCGAAAAAAGGCGTTGTTAACTTCGCAAGGCTGCACAAGGCTGCGCATTGGCCCAATAATAATGCAAATCCCTCGGGGCTATCAGAAAAAAAAGTTTATTGTGTAGAAAGGCGCGATGTGTGCGATCCTTAGGGAAAAAAAACCCATTTTTAGCCTTCCCAGAGGCGAAAAAAGGTGTTGTTAACTTCGCAAGGCTGCGCAAGTCTGCGCATTGGCCCAATAATAATGCAAATCCCTCGGGGCTATCAGAAAAAAAAGTTTATTGTGTAGAAAGGCGCGATGTGTGCGATCCTTAGGGAAAAAACCCATTTTTGGCCTTCCCAGAGGCGAAAAAAGGTGTTGTTAACTTCGCAAGGCTGCGCAAGGCTGCGCACTGGCCCAATAATAATGCAAATCCCTCGGGGCTATCAGAAAAAAAAGTTTATTGCGTAGAAAGTCTGCGATTTTGTCGATAAGGTGGGAATTTCTGTTTTCAGAGGTTTGGGGTGGGTCCCTCAAAAAAGTGCTGGTTTTGGTGCAACGGCCCCAGCACAAAAGCAGCCCAGATCCCGTTGCAACACCAAAAAACATTCCATTTGGCACTATTTTTATCGAATTTGGCGATACTAAAAAGTGCTGCACTTTTTCAGGGCTTGAATTAGCCCCAAAAAGCAGAAAAAAGCTAATTGGCGCTCTCAGCTGCATGCACAAAGGTCCCAAATGCATTCAATCCCTCTGGGACCATCCGAAAAAAATTCCTTTTGTGCAAAAGCACAAAGAAGGCGCGATATGTGCGATCCTTAGGGAAAAAACCCCATTTTTGGCCTTCCCAGAGGCAAAAAAAGGCGTTGTTAACTTCGCAAGGCTGCGCAAGGCTGCGCACTGGCCCAATAATAATGCAAATCCCTCGGGGCTATCAGAAAAAAGTTTATTGTGTAGAAAGGCGCGATGTGTGCGATCCTTAGGGAAAAAAACCCCATTTTTAGCCTTCCCAGAGGCGAAACAAGGTGTTGTTAACTTTGCAAGGCTGCGCAAGTCTGCGCATTGGCCCAATAATAATGCAAATCCCTCGGGGCTATCAGAAAAAAAAGTTTATTGTGTAGAAAGGCGCGATGTGTGCGATCCTTAGGGAAAAAACCCCATTTTTAGCCTTCCCAGAGGCGAAGAAAGGTGTTGTTAACTTCGCAAGGCTGCGCAAGTCTGCGCATTGGCCCAATAATAATGCAAATCCCTCGGGGCTATCAGAAAAAAAAGTTTATTGTGTAGAAAGGCGCGATGTGTGCGATCCTTAGGGAAAAAACCCCATTTTTGGCCTTCCCAGAGGCGAAAAAAGGTGTTGTTAACTTCGCAAGGCTGCGCAAGTCTCCGCATTGGCCCAATAATAATGCAAATCCCTCGGGGCTATCAGAAAAAAAAGTTTATTGTGTAGAAAGGCGCGATGTGTGCGATCCTTAGGGAAAAAACCCCATTTTTGGCCTTCCCAGAGGCGAGAAAAGGTGTTGTTAACTTCGCAAGGCTGCGCAAGTCTGCGCATTGGCCCAATAATAATGCAAATCCCTCGGGGCTATCAGAAAAAAAAGTTTATTGCGTAGAAAGTCTGCGATTTTGTCGATAAGGTGGGAATTTCTGTTTTCAGAGGGGTGGGGTGGGTCCCACAAAAAAGTGCTGGTTTTGATGCAACGGCCCCAGGACAAAAGCAGCCCAGATCCCGTTGCAACACCAAAAAACATTCCATTTGGCACTATTTTTATCGAATTTGGCGATACTAAAAAGTGCTGCACTTTTTCAGGGCTTGAATTAGCCCCAAAAAGCAGAAAAAAGCTAATTGGCGCTCTCAGCTGCATGCACAAAGGTCCCAAATGCATTCAATTCCTCTGGGACCATCCGAAAAAAGTTCCTTTTGTGCAAAAGCACAAAGAAGGCGCGATATGTGCGATCCTTAGCTAAAAAACCCCATTTTTGGCCTTCCCAGAGGCGAAAAAAGGCGTTGTTAACTTCGCAAGGCTGCGCAAGGCTGCGCACTGGCCCAATAATAATGCAAATCCTTTGGGGCTATCAGAAAAAAAAAGTTTATTGTGTAGAAAGGCGCGATGTGTGCGATCCTTAGGGAAAAAAAACCCATTTTTAGCCTTCCCAGAGGCGAAAAAAGGTGTTGTTAACTTCGCAAGGCTGCGCAAGTCTGCGCATTGGCCCAATAATATTGCAAATCCCTCGGGGTTATCAGAAAAAAAAGTTTGTTGTGTAGAAAGGCGCGATGTGTGCGATCCTTAGGGAAAAAACCCCATTTTTAGCCTTCCCAGAGGCGAAAAAAGGTGTTGTTAACTTCGCAAGGCTGCGCAAGTCTGCGCATTGGCCCAATAATAATGCAAATCCCTCGGGGCTATCAGAAAAAAAAGTTTATTGTGTAGAAAGGCGCGATGTGTGCGATCCTTAGGGAAAAAACCCCATTATTGGCCTTCCCAGAGGCGAAAAAAGGTGTTGTTAACTTCGCAAGGCTGCGCAAGTCTGCGCATTTGCACAATAATAATGCAAATCCCTCGGGGCTATCAGAAAAAAAAGTTTATTGTGTAGAAAGGCGCGATGTGTGCGATCCTTAGGGAAAAAACCCTATTTTTGGCCTTCCCAGGGGCGAAAAAAAGTGTTGTTAACTTCGCAAGGCTATGCAAGTCTGCGCATTGGCCCCATAATAATGCAAATCCCTCGGGGTATCAGAAAAAAAAGTTTATTGTGTAGAAAGGCGCGATGTGTGCGATCCTTAGGGAAAAAACCCCATTTTTGGCCTTCCCAGAGGCGAAAAAAGGTGCTGTTAACTTCGCAAGGCTGCGCAAGTCTGCGCATTGGCCTAATAATAATACAAATCCCTCGGGGCTATCAGAAAAAAAAGTTTATTGTGTAGAAAGAAGCGATGTGTGCGATCCTTAGGAAAAAAACCCCATTTTTGGCCTTCCCAGAGGCGAAAAAAGGTGTTGTTAACTTCGCAAGGCTGCGCAAGTCTGCGCATTGGCCCAATAATAATGCAAATTCCTCGGGGTATCAGAAAAAAAAGTTTATTGTGTAGAAAGGCGCGATATGTGCGATCCTTAGGGAAAAAAAAACATTTTTGGCCTTCCCAGAGGCGAAAAAAGGTGTTGTTAACTTCACAAGGCTGCGCAAGTCTGCGCATTGGCCTAATAATAATACAAATCCCTCGGGGCTATCAGAAAAAAAAGTTTATTGTGTAGAAAGAAGCGATGTGTGCGATCCTTAGGAAAAAAACCCCATTTTTGGCCTTCCCAGAGGCGAAAAAAGGTGTTGTTAACTTCGCAAGGCTGCGCAAGTCTGCGCATTGGCCCAATAATAATGCAAATTCCTCGGGGTATCAGAAAAAAAAGTTTATTGTGTAGAAAGGCGCGATATGTGCGATCCTTAGGGAAAAAAAAACATTTTTGGCCTTCCCAGAGGCGAAAAAAGGTGTTGTTAACTTCACAAGGCTGCGCAAGGCTGCGCACTGGCCCAATAATAATGCAAATTCCTCGGGGTATCAGAAAAAAAAGTTTATTGTGTAGAAAGGCGCGATATGTGCGATCCTTAGGGAAAAAAAAACATTTTTGGCCTTCCCAGAGGCGAAAAAAGGTGTTGTTAACTTCGCAAGGCTGCCCAAGGCTGCGCACTGGCCCAATAATAATGCAAATCCCTCGGGGATATCAGAAAAAAAAGTTTATTGCGTAGAAAGTCTGCGATTTTGTCGATAAGGTGGGAATTTCTGTTTTCAGAGGGGTGGGGTGGGTCCCTCAAAAAAGTGCTGGTTTTGGTGCAACGGCCCCAGCACAAAAGCAGCCCAGATCCCGTTGCGGCACCAAAAAACATTCCATTTGGCACTATTTTTATCGAATTTGGCGATACTAAAAAGTGCTGCACTTTTTCAGGGCTTGTATTAGCCCCAAAAAGCAGAAAAAAGCTAATTGGCGCTCTCAGCTGCATGCACAAAGGTCCCAAATGCATTCAATCCCTCTGGGAGCATCCGAAAAAAATTCCTTTTGTGCAAAAGCACAAAGAAGGCGCGATATGTGCGATCCTTAGGGAAAAAACCCCATTTTTAGCCTTCCCAGAGGCGAAAAAAGGTGTTGTTAGCTTCGCAAGGCTGCGCAAGTCTGTGCAATGGCCCAATAATAATGCAAATCCCTCGGGGCTATCAGAAAAAAAAGTTTATTGTGTAGAAAGGCGCGATGTGTGCGATCCTTAGGGAAAAAACCCCATTTTTGGCCTTCCCAGAGGCGAAAAAAGGTGTTGTTAACTTCGCAAGGCTGCGCAAGTCTCCGCATTGGCCCAATAATAATGCAAATCCCTCGGGGCTATCAGAAAAAAAAGTTTATTGTGTAGAAAGGCGCGATGTGTGCGATCCTTAGGGAAAAAACCCCATTTTTGGCCTTCCCAGAGGCGAGAAAAGGTGTTGTTAACTTCGCAAGGCTGCGCAAGTCTGCGCACTGGCCCAATAATAATGCAAATCCCTCGGGGATATCAGAAAAAAAAGTTTATTGCGTAGAAAGTCTGCGATTTTGTCGATAAGGTGGGAATTTCTGTTTTCAGAGGGGTGGGGTGGGTCCCTCAAAAAAGTGCTGGTTTTGGTGCAACGGCCCCAGCACAAAAGCAGCCCAGATCCCGTTGCGGCACCAAAAAACATTCCATTTGGCACTATTTTTATCGAATTTGGCGATACTAAAAAGTGCTGCACTTTTTCAGGGCTTGTATTAGCCCCAAAAAGCAGAAAAAAGCTAATTGGCGCTCTCAGCTGCATGCACAAAGGTCCCAAATGCATTCAATCCCTCTGGGAGCATCCGAAAAAAATTCCTTTTGTGCAAAAGCACAAAGAAGGCGCGATATGTGCGATCCTTAGGGAAAAAACCCCATTTTTAGCCTTCCCAGAGGCGAAAAAAGGTGTTGTTAGCTTCGCAAGGCTGCGCAAGTCTGTGCAATGGCCCAATAATAATGCAAATCCCTCGGGGCTATCAGAAAAAAAAGTTTATTGTGTAGAAAGGCGCGATGTGTGCGATCCTTAGGGAAAAAACCCCATTTTTGGCCTTCCCAGAGGCGAAAAAAGGTGTTGTTAACTTCGCAAGGCTGCGCAAGTCTCCGCATTGGCCCAATAATAATGCAAATCCCTCGGGGCTATCAGAAAAAAAAGTTTATTGTGTAGAAAGGCGCGATGTGTGCGATCCTTAGGGAAAAAACCCCATTTTTGGCCTTCCCAGAGGCGAGAAAAGGTGTTGTTAACTTCGCAAGGCTGCGCAAGTCTGCGCATTGGCCCAATAATAATGCAAATCCCTCGGGGCTATCAGGAAAAAAAAGTTTATTGCCTAGAAAGTCTGCGATTTTGTCGATAAGGTGGGAATTTCTGTTTTCAGAGGGGTGGGGTGGGTCCCACAAAAAAGTGCTGGTTTTGATGCAACGGCCCCAGGACAAAAGCAGCCCAGATCCCGTTGCGGCACCAAAAAACATTCCATTTGGCACTATTTTTATCGAATTTGGCGATACTAAAAAGTGCTGCACTTTTTCAGGGCTTGAATTAGCCCCAAAAAGCAGAAAAAAGCTAATTGGCGCTCTCAGCTGCATGCACAAAGGTCCCAAATGCATTCAATTCCTCTGGGACCATCCGAAAAAAGTTCCTTTTGTGCAAAAGCACAAAGAAGGCGCGATATGTGCGATCCTTAGGGAAAAAACCCCATTTTTGGCCTTCCCAGAGGCGAAAAAAGGCGTTGTTAACTTCGCAAGGCTGCGCAAGGCTGCGCACTGGCCCAATAATAATGCAAATCCCTCGGGGCTATCAGAAAAAAAAAGTTTATTGTGTAGAAAGGCGCGATGTGTGCGATCCTTAGGGAAAAAAACCCATTTTTAGCCTTCCCAGAGGCGAAAAAAGGTGTTGTTAACTTCGCAAGGCTGCGCAAGTCTGCGCATTGGCCCAATAATATTGCAAATCCCTCGGGGTTATCAGAAAAAAAAGTTTGTTGTGTAGAAAGGCGCGATGTGTGCGATCCTTAGGGAAAAAACCCCATTTTTAGTCTTCCCAGAGGCGAAAAAAGGTGTTGTTAACTTCGCAAGGCTGCGCAAGTCTGCGCATTGGCCCAATAATAATGCAAATCCCTCGGGGCTATCAGAAAAAAAAGTTTATTGTGTAGAAAGGCGCGATGTGTGCGATCCTTAGGGAAAAAACCCCATTTTTGGCCTTCCCAGAGGCGAAAAAAGGTGTTGTTAACTTCGCAAGGCTGCGCAAGTCTGCGCATTGGCACAATAATAATGCAAATCCCTCGGGGCTATCAGAAAAAAAAGTTTATTGTGTAGAAAGGCGCGATGTGTGCGATCCTTAGGGAAAAAACCCTATTTTTGGCCTTCCCAGGGGCGAAAAAAAGTGTTGTTAACTTCGCAATGCTGCGCAAGTCTGCGCATTGGCCCAATAATAATGCAAATCCCTCGGGGCTATCAGAAAAAAAAGTTTATTGTGTAGAAAGGCGCGATGTGTGCGATCCTTAGGGAAAAAACCCCATTTTTGGCCTTTCCAGAGGCGAAAAAAGGTGTTGTTAACTTCGCAAGGCTGCGCAAGTCTGCGCATTGGCCTAATAATAATACAAATCCCTCGGGGCTATCAGAAAAAAAAGTTTATTGTGTAGAAAGAAGCGATGTGTGCGATCCTTAGGGAAAAAACCCCATTTTTGGCCTTCCCAGAGGCGAAAAAAGGTGTTGTTAACTTCGCAAGGCTGCGCAAGTCTGCACATTGGCCCAATAATAATGCAAATCCCTCGGGGCTATAAGAAAAAAGAGTTTATTGCGTAGAAAGTCTGCGATTTTGTCGATAAGGTGGGAATTTCTGTTTTCAGAGGGGTGGGGTGGGTCCCTCGAAAAAGTGCTGGTTTTGGTGCAACGGCCCCAGCACAAAAGCAGCCCAGATCCCGTTGCGGCACCAAAAAACATTCCATTTGGCACTATTTTTATCGAATTTGGCGATACTAAAAAGTGCTGCACTTTTTCAGGGCTTGAATTATCCCAAAAAGCAGAAAAAAGCTAATTGGCGCTCTCAGCTGCATGCACAAAGGTCCCAAATGCATTAAATCCCTCTGGGACCATCCGAAAAAAATTCCTTTTGTGCAAAAGCACAAAGAAGGCGCGATATGTGTGATCCTTAGGGAAAAAACCCCATTTTTGGCCTTCCCAGAGGAGAAAAAAGGCGTTGTTAACTTCGCAAGGCTGCGCAAGGCTGCGCACTGGCCCAATAATAATGCAAATCCCTCGGGGCTATCAGAAAAAAAAGTTTATTGTGTAGAAAGGCGCGATGTGTGCGATCCTTAGGGAAAAAAACCCCATTTTTAGCCTTCCCAGAGGCGTAAAAAGGTGTTGTTAACTTCGCAGGGCTGCGCAAGTCTGCGCATTGGCCCAATAATAATGCAAATCCCTCGGGGCTATCAGAAAAAAAAGTTTATTGTGTAGAAAGGCGCGATGTGTGCGATCCTTAGGGAAAAAACCCCATTTTTAGCCTTCCCAGAGGCGAAAAAAGGTGTTGTTAACTTCGCAAGGCTGCGCAAGTCTGCGCATTGGCCCAATAATAATGCAAATCCCTCGGGGCTATCAGAAAAAAAACTTTATTGTGTAGAAAGGCGCGATGTGTGCGATCCTTAGGGAAAAAACCCCATTTTTGGCCTTCCCAGAGGCGAAAAAAGGTGTTGTTAACTTCGCAAGGCTGCCCAAGGCTGCGCACTGGCCCAATAATAATGCAAATCCCTCGGGGATATCAGAAAAAAAAGTTTATTGCGTAGAAAGTCTGCGATTTTGTCGATAAGGTGGGAATTTCTGTTTTCAGAGGGGTGGGGTGGGTCCCTCAAAAAAGTGCTGGTTTTGGTGCAACGGCCCCAGCACAAAAGCAGCCCAGATCCCGTTGCGGCACCAAAAAACATTCCATTTGGCACTACTTTTATCGAATTTGGCGATACTAAAAAGTGCTGCACTTTTTCAGGGCTTGTATTAGCCCCAAAAAGCAGAAAAAAGCTAATTGGCGCTCTCAGCTGCATGCACAAAGGTCCCAAATGCATTCAATCCCTCTGGCACCATCCGAAAAAAATTCCTTTTGTGCAAAAGCACAAAGAAGGCGCGATATGTGCGATCCTTAGGGAAAAAACCCCATTTTTGGCCTTCCCAGAGGCGAAAAAAGGCGTTGTTAACTTCGCAAGGCTGCGCACTGGCCCAATAATAATGCAAATCCCTCGGGGCTATCAGAAAAAAAAGTTTATTGTGTAGAAAGGCGCGATGTGTGCGATCCTTAGGGAAAAAAACCCCATTTTTAGCCTTCCCAGAGGCGAAAAAAGGTGTTGTTAACTTCGCAAGGCTGCGCAAGTCTGCGCATTGGCCCAATAATAATGCAAATCCCTCGGGGCTATCAGAAAAAAAAGTTTATTGTGTAGAAAGGCGCGATGTGTGCGATCCTTAGGGAAAAAACCCCATTTTTGGCCTTCCCAGAGGCGAAAAAAGGTGTTGTTAACTTCGCAAGGCTGCGCAAGTCTGCGCATTGGCCCAATAATAATGCAAATCCCTCGGGGCTATCAGAAAAAAAAGTTTATTGTGTAGAAAGGCGCGATGTGTGCGATCCTTAGGGAAAAAACCCCATTTTTGGCCTTCCCAGAGGCGAAAAAAGGTGTTGTTAACTTCGCAAGGCTGCGCAAGTCTGCGCATTGGCCCAATAATAATGCAAATCCCTCGGGGCTATCAGAAAAAAAAGTTTATTGTGTAGAAAGGCGCGATGTGTGCGATCCTTAGGGAAAAAACCCCATTTTTGGCCTTCCCAGAGGCGAAAAAAGGTGTTGTTAACTTCGCAAGGCTGCGCAAGTCTGCGCATTGGCCCAATAATAATGCAAATCCCTCGGGGCTATCAGAAAAAAAAGTTTATTGTGTAGAAAGGCGCGATGTGTGCGATCCTTAGGGAAAAAACCCCATTTTTGGCCTTCCCAGAGGCGAAAAAAGGTGTTGTTAACTTCGCAAGGCTGCGCAAGTCTGCGCATTGGCCCAATAATAATGCAAATCCCTCGGGGCTATCAGAAAAAAAAGTTTATTGTGTAGAAAGGCGCGATGTGTGCGATCCTTAGGGAAAAAACCCCATTTTTGGCCTTCCCAGAGGCGAAAAAAGGTGTTGTTAACTTCGCAAGGCTGCGCAAGTCTGCGCATTGGCCCAATAATAATGCAAATCCCTCGGGGCTATCAGAAAAAAAAGTTTATTGTGTAGAAAGGCGCGATGTGTGCGATCCTTAGGGAAAAAACCCCATTTTTGGCCTTCCCAGAGGCGAAAAAAGGTGTTGTTAACTTCGCAAGGCTGCGCAAGTCTGCGCATTGGCCCAATAATAATGCAAATCCCTCGGGGCTATCAGAAAAAAAAGTTTATTGCGTAGAAAGTCTGCGATTTTGTCGATAAGGTGGGAATTTCTGTTTTCAGAGGGGTGGGGTGGGTCCCTCAAAAAAGTGCTGGTTTTGGTGCAACGGCCCCAGCACAAAAGCAGCCCAGATCCCGTTGCGGCACCAAAAAACATTCCATTTGGCACTACTTTTATCGAATTTGGCGATACTAAAAAGTGCTGCACTTTTTCAGGGCTTGTATTAGCCCCAAAAAGCAGAAAAAAGCTAATTGGCGCTCTCAGCTGCATGCACAAAGGTCCCAAATGCATTCAATCCCTCTGGCACCATCCGAAAAAAATTCCTTTTGTGCAAAAGCACAAAGAAGGCGCGATATGTGCGATCCTTAGGGAAAAAACCCCATTTTTGGCCTTCCCAGAGGCGAAAAAAGGCGTTGTTAACTTCGCAAGGCTGCGCACTGGCCCAATAATAATGCAAATCCCTCGGGGCTATCAGAAAAAAAAGTTTATTGTGTAGAAAGGCGCGATGTGTGCGATCCTTAGGGAAAAAAACCCCATTTTTAGCCTTCCCAGAAGCGAAAAAAGGTGTTGTTAACTTCGCAAGGCTGCGCAAGTCTGCGCATTGGCCCAATAATAATGCAAATCCCTCGGGGCTATCAGAAAAAAAAGTTTATTGTGTAGAAAGGCGCGATGTGTGCGATCCTTAGGGAAAAAACCCCATTTTTGGCCTTCCCAGAGGCGAAAAAAGGTGTTGTTAACTTCGCAAGGCTGCGCAAGTCTGCGCATTGGCCCAATAATAATGCAAATCCCTCGGGGCTATCAGAAAAAAAAGTTTATTGTGTAGAAAGGCGCGATGTGTGCGATCCTTAGGGAAAAAACCCCATTTTTGGCCTTCCCAGAGGCGAAAAAAGGTGTTGTTAACTTCGCAAGGCTGCGCAAGTCTGCGCATTGGCCCAATAATAATGCAAATCCCTCGGGGCTATCAGAAAAAAAAGTTTATTGTGTAGAAAGGCGCGATGTGTGCGATCCTTAGGGAAAAAACCCCATTTTTGGCCTTCCCAGAGGCGAAAAAAGGTGTTGTTAACTTCGCAAGGCTGCGCAAGTCTGCGCATTGGCCCAATAATAATGCAAATCCCTCGGGGCTATCAGAAAAAAAAGTTTATTGTGTAGAAAGGCGCGATGTGTGCGATCCTTAGGGAAAAAACCCCATTTTTGGCCTTCCCAGAGGCGAAAAAAGGTGTTGTTAACTTCGCAAGGCTGCGCAAGTCTGCGCATTGGCCCAATAATAATGCAAATCCCTCGGGGCTATCAGAAAAAAAAGTTTATTGTGTAGAAAGGCGCGATGTGTGCGATCCTTAGGGAAAAAACCCCATTTTTGGCCTTCCCAGAGGCGAAAAAAGGTGTTGTTAACTTCGCAAGGCTGCGCAAGTCTGCGCATTGGCCCAATAATAATGCAAATCCCTCGGGGCTATCAGAAAAAAAAGTTTATTGTGTAGAAAGGCGCGATGTGTGCGATCCTTAGGGAAAAAACCCCATTTTTGGCCTTCCCAGAGGCGAAAAAAGGTGTTGTTAACTTCGCAAGGCTGCGCAAGTCTGCGCATTGGCCCAATAATAATGCAAATCCCTCGGGGCTATCAGAAAAAAAAGTTTATTGCGTAGAAAGTCTGCGATTTTGTCGATAAGGTGGGAATTTCTGTTTTCAGAGGGGTGATGTGGGTCCCTCAAAAAAGTGCTGGTTTTGGTGCAACGGCCCCAGCACAAAAGCAGCCCAGATCCCGTTGCGGCACCAAAAAACATTCCATTTGGCACTATTTTTATCGAATTTGGCGATACTAAAAAGTGCTGCACTTTTTCAGGGCTTGTATTAGCCCCAAAAAGCAGAAAAAAGCTAATTGGCGCTCTCAGCTGCATGCACAAAGGTCCCAAATGCATTCAATCCCTCTGGGACCATCCGAAAAAAATTCCTTTTGTGCAAAAGCACAAAGAAGGCGCGATATGTGCGATCCTTAGGGAAAAAACCCCATTTTTGGCCTTCCCAGAGGCGAAAAAAGGCGTTGTTAACTTCGCAAGGCTGCGCAAGGCTGCGCACTGGCCCAATAATAATGCAAATCCCTCGGAGCTATCAGAAAAAAAAGTTTATTGTGTAGAAAGGCGCGATGTGTGCGATCCTTAGGGAAAAAAACCCCATTTTTAGCCTTCCCAGAGGCGAAAAAAGGTGTTGTTAACTTCGCAAGGCTGCGCAAGTCTGCGCATTGGCCCAATAATAATGCAAATCCCTCGGGGCTATCAGAAAAAAAAGTTTATTGTGTAGAAAGGCGCGATGTGTGCGATCCTTAGGGAAAAAACCCCATTTTTAGCCTTCCCAGAGGCGAAAAAAGGTGTTGTTAACTTCGCAAGGCTGCGCAAGTCTGCGCATTGGCCCAATAATAATGCAAATCCCTCGGGGCTATCAGAAAAAAAAGTTTATTGTGTAGAAAGGCGCGATGTGTGCGATCCTTAGGGAAAAAACCCCATTTTTGGCCTTCCCAGAGGCGAAAAAAGGTGTTGTTAACGTCGCAAGGCTGCGCAAGTCTGCGCATTGGCCCAATAATAATGCAAATCCCTCGGGGCTATCAGAAAAAAAAGTTTATTGTGTAGAAAGGCGCGATGTGTGCGATCCTTAGGCAAAAAACCCCATTTTTGGCCTTCCCAGAGGCGAAAAAAGGTGTTGTTAACTTCGCAAGGCTGCGCAAGTCTGCGCATTGGCCCAATAATAATGCAAATCCCTCGGGGCTATCAGAAAAAAAAGTTTATTGCGTAGAAAGTCTGCGATTTTGTCGATAAGGTGGGAATTTCTGTTTTCAGATGGGTGGGGTGGGTCCCTCAAAAAAGTGCTGGTTTTGGTGCAACGGCCCCAGCACAAAAGCAGCCCAGATCCCGTTGCGGCACCAAAAAACATTCCATTTGGCACTATTTTTATCGAATTTGGCGATACTAAAAAGTGCTGCACTTTTTCAGGGCTTGTATTAGCCCCAAAAAGCAGAAAAAAGCTAATTGGCGCTCTCAGCTGCATGCACAAAGGTCCCAAATGCATTCAATCCCTCTGGGACCATCCGGAAAAAATTCCTTTTGTGCAAAAGCACAAAGAAGGCGCGATATGTGCGATCCTTAGGGAAAAAACCCCATTTTTGGCCTTCCCAGAGGCGAAAAAAGGCGTTGTTAACTTCGCAAGGCTGCGCAAGGCTGCGCACTGGCCCAATAATAATGCAAATCCCTCGGGGCTATCAGAAAAAAAAGTTTATTGTGTAGAAAGGCGCGATGTGTGCGATCCTTAGGGAAAAAACCCCATTTTTAGCCTTCCCAGAGGCGAAAAAAGGTGTTGTTAACTTCGCAAGGCTGCGCAAGTCTGCGCATTGGCCCAATAATAATGCAAATCCCTCGGGGCTATCAGAAAAAAAAGTTTATTGTGTAGAAAGGCGCGATGTGTGCGATCCTTAGGGAAAAAACCCAATTTTTGGCCTTCCCAGAGGCGAAAAAAGGTGTTGTTAACTTCGCAAGGCTGCGCAAGTCTGCGCATTGGCCCAATAATAATGCAAATCCCTCGGGGCTATCAGAAAAAAAAGTTTATTGTGTAGAAAGGCGCGATGTGTGCGATCCTTAGGGAAAAAAACCCATTTTTAGCCTTCCCAGAGGCGAAAAAAGGCGTTGTTAACTTCGCAAGGCTGCGCAAGTCTGCGCATTGGCCCAATAATAATGCAAATCCCTCGGGGCTATCAGAAAAAAAAGTTTATTGTGTAGAAAGGCGCGATGTGTGCGATCCTTAGGGGAAAAAACCCCATTTTTAGCCTTCCCAGAGGCAAAAAAAGGTGTTGTTAACTTCGCAAGGCTGCGCAAGGCTCTGCATTGGCCCAATAATAATGCAAATCCCTCGGGGCTATCAGAAAAAAAAGTTTATTGTGTAGAAAGGCGCAATGTGTGCGATCCTTAGGGAAAAAACCCATTTTTGGCCCTCCCAGAGGCGAAAAAAGGTGTTGTTAACTTCGCAAGGCTGCCCAAGGCTGCGCATTGGCCCAATAATAATGCAAATCCCTCGGGGCTATCAGAAAAAAAAGTTTATTGTGTAGAAAGGCGCGATGTGTGCGATCCTTAGGAAAAAACCCCATTTTTGGCCTTCCCAGAGGCGAAAAAAGGTGTTGTTAACTTCGCAAGGCTGCCCAAGGCTGCGCATTGGCCCAATAATAATGCAAATCCCTCGGGGCTATCAGAAAAAAAAGTTTATTGTGTAGAAAGGCGCGATGTGTGCGATCCTTAGGGAAAAAACCCCATTTTTAGCCTTCCCAGAGGCGAAAAAAGGTGTTGTTAACTTCGCAAGGCTGCGCAAGGCTGCGCATTGGCCCAATAATAATGCAAATCCCTTGGGGCTATCAGAAAAAAAAGTTTATTGTGTAGAAAGGCGCGATGTGTGCGATCCTTAGGGAAAAAACCCCATTTTTGGCCTTCCCAGAGGCGAAAAAAGGTGTTGTTAACTTCGCAAGGCTGCCCAAGGCTGCGCACTGGCCCAATAATAATGCAAATCCCTCGTGGCTATCAGAAAAACAAGTTTATTGCGTAGAAAGTCTGCGATTTTGTCGATAAGGTGGGAATTTCTGTTTTCAGAGGGGTGGGGTGGGTCCCTCAAAAAAGTGCTGGTTTTGGTGAACCGGCCCCAGCACAAAAGCAGCCCAGATCCCGTTGCGGCACCAAAAAACATTCCATTTGGCACTATTTTTATCGAATTTGGCGATACTAAAAAGTGCTGCACTTTTTCAGGGCTTGTATTAGCCCCAAAAAGCAGAAAAAAGCTAATTGGCGCTCTCAGCTGCATGCACAAAGGTCCCAAATGCATTCAATCCCTCTGGGACCATCCGAAAAAATTCCCTTTTGTGCAAAAGCACAAAGAAGGCGCGATATGTGCGATCCTTAGGGAAAAAACCCATTTTTGGCCTTCCCAGAGGCGAAAAAAAGGCGTTGTGAACTTCGCAAGGCTGCGCAAGGCTGCGCACTGGCCCAATAATAATGCAAATCCCTCGGGGCTATCAGAAAAAAAAGTTTATTGTGTAGAAAGGCGCGATGTGTGCGATCCTTAGGGAAAAAACCCCATTTTAGCCTTCCCAGAGGCGAAAAAAGGTGTTGTTAACTTCGCAAGGCTGCGCAAGTCTGCGCATTGGCCCAATAATAATGCAAATCCCTCGGGGCTATCAGAAAAAAAAAGTTTATTGTGTAGAAAGGCGCGATGTGTGCGATCCTTAGGGAAAAAACCCCATTTTTGGCCTTCCCAGAGGCGAAAAAGGTGTTGTTAACTTCGCAAGGCTGCGCAAGTCTGTGCATTGGCCCAATAATAATGCAAATCCCTCGGGGCTTTCAGAAAAAAAGTTTATTGCGTAGAAAGTCTGCGATTTTGTCGATAAGGTGGGAATTTCTGTTTTCAGAGGGGTGGGGTGGGTCCCTCAAGAAAGTGCTGGTTTTGGTGCAACGGCCCCAGCACAAAAGCAGCCCAGATCCCGTTGCGGCACCAAAAAACATTCCATTTGGCACTATTTTTATCGAATTTGGCGATACTAATAAGTGCTGCACTTTTTCAGGGCTTGTATTAGCCCCAAAAAGCAGAAAAAAGCTAATTGGCGCTCTCAGCTGCATGCACAAAGGTCCCAAATGCATTCAATCCCTCTGGGACCATCCGAAAAAAATTCCTTTTGTGCAAAAGCACAAAGAAGGCGCGATATGTGCGATCCTTAGGGAAAAAACCCCATTTTTGGCCTTCCCAGAGGCGAAAAAAGGCGTTGTTAACTTCGCAAGGCTGGGCAAGGCTGCGCACTGGCCCAATAATAATGCAAATCCCTCGGGGCTATCAGAAAAAAAAGTTTATTGTGTAGAAAGGCGCGATGTGTGCGATCCTTAGGGAAAAAAACCCCATTTTTAGCCTTCCCAGAGGCGAAAAAAGGTGTTGTTAACTTCGCAAGGCTGCGCAAGTCTGCGCATTGGCCCAATAATAATGCAAATCCCTCGGGGCTATCAGAAAAAAAAGTTTATTGTGTAGAAAGGCGCGATGTGTGCGATCCTTAGGGAAAAAACCCCATTTTTAGCCTTCCCAGAGGCGAAAAAAGGTGTTGTTAACTTCGCAAGGCTGCGCAAGTCTGCGCATTGGCCATATAATAATGCAAATCCCTCGGGGCTATCAGAAAAAAAAGTTTATTGTGTAGAAAGGCGCGATGTGTGCGATCCTTAGGGAAAAAACCCCATTTTTGGCCTTCCCAGAGGCGAAAAAAGGTGTTGTTAACTTCGCAAGGCTGCACAAGGCTGCGCATTGGCCCAATAATAATGCAAATCCCTCGGGGCTATCAGAAAAAAAAAGTTTATTGTGTAGAAAGGCGCGATGTGTGCGATCCTTAGGGAAAAAACCCCATTTTTAGCCTTCCCAGAGGCAAAAAAAGGTGTTGTTAACTTCGCAAGGCTGCGCAAGGCTTCGCATTGGCCCAATAATAATGCAAATCCCTCGGGGCTATCAGAAAAAAAAGTTTATTGTGTAGAAAGGCGCGATGTGTGCGATCCTTAGGGAAAAAACCCCATTTTTAGCCTTCCCAGAGGCGAAAAAAGGTGTTGTTAACTTCGCAAGGCTGCGCAAGGCTGCGCATTGGCCCAATAATAATGCAAATCCCTCGGGGCTATCAGAAAAAAAAGTTTATTGTGTAGAAAGGCGCGATGTGTGCGATCCTTAGGGAAAAAACCCCATTTTTGGCCTTCCCAGAGGCGAAAAAAGGTGTTGTTAACTTCGCAAGGCTGCGCAAGGCTGCGCATTGGCCCAATAATAATGCAAATCCCTCGGGGCTATCAGAAAAAAAAGTTTATTGTGTAGAAAGGCGCAATGTGTGCGATCCTTAGGGAAAAAACCCCATTTTTAGCCTTCCCAGAGGCAAAAAAAGGTGTTGTTAACTTCGCAAGGCTGCGCAAGGCTTCGCATTGGCCCAATAATAATGCAAATCCCTCGGGGCTATCAGAAAAAAAAGTTTATTGTGTAGAAAGGCGCGATGTGTGCGATCCTTAGGGAAAAAACCCCATTTTTAGCCTTCCCAGAGGCGAAAAAAGGTGTTGTTAACTTCGCAAGGCTGCGCAAGGCTGCGCATTGGCCCAATAATAATGCAAATCCCTCGGGGCTATCAGAAAAAAAAGTTTATTGTGTAGAAAGGCGCGATGTGTGCGATCCTTAGGGAAAAAACCCCATTTTTGGCCTTCCCAGAGGCGAAAAAAGGTGTTGTTAACTTCGCAAGGCTGCCCAAGGCTGCGCATTGGCCCAATAATAATGCAAATCCCTCGGGGCTATCAGAAAAAAAAGTTTATTGTGTAGAAAGGCGCGATGTGTGCGATCCTTAGGTAAAAAACCCCATTTTTAGCCTTCCCAGAGGCGAAAAAAGGTGTTGTTAACTTCGCAAGGCTGCGCAAGGCTGCGCATTGGCCCAATAATAATGCAAATCCCTTGGGGCTATCAGAAAAAAAAGTTTATTGTGTAGAAAGGCGCGATGTGTGCGATCCTTAGGGAAAAAACCCCATTTTTGGCCTTCCCAGAGGCGAAAAAAGGTGTTGTTAACTTCGCAAGGCTGCCCAAGGCTGCGCACTGGCCCAATAATAATGCAAATCCCTCGGGGCTATCAGAAAAAAAAGTTTATTGCGTAGAAAGTCTGCGATTTTGTCGATAAGGTGGGAATTTCTGTTTTCAGAGGGGTGGGGTGGGTCCCTCAAAAAAGTGCTGGTTTTGGTGCAACGGCCCCAGCACAAAAGCAGCCCAGATCCCGTTGCGGCACCAAAAAACATTCCATTTGGCACTATTTTTATCGAATTTGGCGATACTAAAAAGTGCTGCACTTTTTCAGGGCTTGAATTAGCCCCAAAAAGCAGAAAAAAGCTAATTGGCGCTCTCAGCTGCATGCACAAAGGTCCCAAATGCATTCAATCCCTCCTGGACCATCCGAAAAAAATTCCTTTTGTGCAAAAGCACAAAGAAGGCGCGATATGTGCGATCCTTAGGGAAAAAACCCCATTTTTGGCCTTCCCAGAGGCGAAAAAAGGCGTTGTTAACTTCGCAAGGCTGCGCAAGGCTGCGCACTGGCCCAATAATAATGCAAATCCCTCGGGGCTATCAGAAGAAAAAGTTTATTGTGTAGAAAGGCGCGATGTGTGCGATCCTTAGGGAAAAAAAACCCATTTTTAGCCTTCCCAGAGGCGAAAAAAGGTGTTGTTAACTTCGCAAGGCTGCGCAAGTCTGCGCATTGGCCCAATAATAATGCAAATCCCTCGGGGCTATCAGAAAAAAAAGTTTATTGTGTAGAAAGGCGCGATGTGTGCGATCCTTAGGGAAAAAACCCCATTTTTAGCCTTCCCAGAGGCGAAAAAAGGTGTTGTTAACTTCGCAAGGCTGCGCAAGTCTGCGCATTGGCCCAATAATAATGCAAATCCCTCGGGGCTATCAGAAAAAAAAGTTTATTGTGTAGAAGGCGCGATGTGTGCGATCCTTAGGGAAAAAACCCCATTTTGGCCTTCCCAGAGGCGAAAAAAGGTGTTGTTAACTTTGCAAGGCTGCCCAAGCTGCGCATTGGCCCAATAATAATGCAAATCCCTCGGGGCTATCAGAAAAAAAGTTTATTGTGTAGAAAGGCGCGATGTGTGCGATCCTTAGGGAAAAAACCCCATTTTGGCCTTCCCAGAGGCGAAAAAAAGGTGTTGTTAACTTGGCAAGGCTGCCCAAGGCTGCGCATTGCCCCAATAATAATGCAAATCCCTCGGGGCTATCAGAAAAAAAAGTTTATTGCGTAGAAAGTCTGCGATTTTGTCGATAAGGTGGGAATTTCTGTTTTCAGAGGGGTGGGGTGGGTCCCTCAAAAAAGTGCTGGTTTTGGTGCAACGGCCCCAGCACAAAAGCAGCCCAGATCCCGTTGCGGCACCAAAAAACATTCCATTTGGCACTATTTTTATCGAATTTGGCGATACTAAAAAGTGCTGCACTTTTTCAGGGCTGAATTAGCCCCAAAAAGCAGAAGAAAGCTAATTGGCGCTCTCAGCTGCATGCACAAAGGTCCCAAATGCATTCAATCCCTCTGGGACCATCCGAAAAAAATTCCTTTTGTGCAAAAGCACAAAGAAGGCGCGCTATGTGCGATCCTTAAGGAAAAAACCCCATTTTTGGCCTTCCCAGAGGCGAAAAAAGGCGTTGTTAACTTCGCAAGGCTGCGCAAGTCTGCGCATTGGCCCAATAATAATGCAAATCCCTCGGGGCTATCAGAAAAAAAAGTTTATTGTGTAGAAAGGCGCGATGTGTGCGATCCTTAGGGAAAAAACCCCATTTTTGGCCTTCCCAGAGGCGAAAAAAGGCGTTGTTAACTTCGCAAGGCTGCGCAAGTCTGCGCATTGGCCCAATAATATGCAAATCCCTCGGGGCTATCAGAAAAAAAAGTTTATTGTGTAGAAAGGCGCGATGTGTGCGATCCTTAGGGAAAAAACCCCATTTTGGCCTTCCCAGAGGCGAAAAAAGGTGTTGTTAACTTCGCAAGGCTGCCCAAGGCTGCGCATTGCCCCAATAATAATGCAAATCCCTCGGGGCTATCAGAAAAACAAGTTTATTGCGTAGAAAGTCTGCGATTTTGTCGATAAGGTGGGAATTTCTGTTTTCAGAGGGGTGGGGTGGGTCCCTCAAAAAAGTGCTGGTTTTGGTGAACCGGCCCCAGCACAAAAGCAGCCCAGATCCCGTTGCGGCACCAAAAAACATTCCATTTGGCACTATTTTTATCGAATTTGGCGATACTAAAAAGTGCTGCACTTTTTAGGGCTTGTATTAGCCCCAAAAAGCAGAAAAAGCTAATTGGCGCTCTCAGCTGCATGCACAAAGGTCCCAAATGCATTCAATCCCTCTGGGACCATCCGAAAAAAATTCCTTTTGTGCCAAAAGCACAAAGAAGGCGCGATATGTGCGATCCTTAGGGAAAAAACCCATTTTTGGCCTTCCCAGAGGCGAAAAAAGGCGTTGTGAACTTCGCAAGGCTGCGCAAGGCTGCGCACTGGCCAATAATAATGCAATCCCTCGGGGCTATCAGAAAAAAAAGTTTATTGTGTAGAAAGGCGCGATGTGTGCGATCCTTAGGGAAAAAAACCCATTTTTAGCCTTCCCAGAGGCGAAAAAAGGTGTTGTTAACTTCGCAAGGCTGCGCAAGTCTGCGCATTGGCCCAATAATAATGCAAATCCCTCGGGGGCTATCAGAAAAAATAGTTTATTGTGTAGAAAGGCGCGATGTGTGCGATCCTTAGGGAAAAAACCCATTTTTAGCCTTCCCAGAAGCGAAAAAAGGTGTTGTTAACTTCGCAAGGCTGCGCAAGTCTGCGCATTGGCCCAATAATAATGCAAATCCTCGGGGCTATCAGAAAAAAAAAGTTTATTGTGTAGAAAGGCGCGATGTGTGCGATCCTTAGGAAAAAACCCCATTTTTGGCCTTCCCAGAGGCGAAAAAAGGTGTTGTTAACTTCGCAAGGCTGCGCAAGTCTGTGCATTGGCCCAATAATAATGCAAATCCCTCGGGGCTTTCAGAAAAAAAAGTTTATTGCGTAGAAAGTCTGCGATTTTGTCGATAAGGTGGGAATTTCTGTTTTCAGAGGGGTGGGGTGGGTCCCTCAAGAAAGTGCTGGTTTTGGTGCAACGGCCCCAGCACAAAAGCAGCCCAGATCCCGTTGCGGCACCAAAAAAATTCCATTTGGCACTATTTTTATCGAATTTGGCGATACTAATAAGTGCTGCACTTTTTCAGGGCTTGTATTAGGCCCAAAAAGCAGAAAAAAGCTAATTGGCGCTCTCAGCTGCATGCACAAAGGTCCCAAATGCATTCAATCCCTCTGGGACCATCCGAAAAAAATTCCTTTTGTGCAAAGCACAAAGAAGGCGCGATATGTGCGATCCTTAGGGAAAAAACCCCATTTTTGGCCTTCCCAGAGGCGAAAAAGGCGTTGTTAACTTCGCAAGGCTGGGCAAGGCTGCGCACTGGCCCAATAATAATGCAAATCCCTCGGGGCTATCAGAAAAAAAAGTTTATTGTGTAGAAAGGCGCGATGTGTGCGATCCTTAGGGAAAAAAACCCCATTTTTAGCCTTCCCAGAGGCGAAAAAAAGGTGTTGTTAACTTCGCAAGGCTGCGCAAGTCTGCGCATTGGCCCAATAATAATGCAAATCCCTCGGGGCTATCAGAAAAAAAAGTTTATTGTGTAGAAAGGCGCGATGTGTGCGATCCTTAGGGAAAAAACCCCATTTTTAGCCTTCCCAGAGGCGAAAAAAGGTGTTGTTAACTTCGCAAGGCTGCGCAAGTCTGCGCATTGGCCATATAATAATGCAAATCCCTCGGGGCTATCAGAAAAAAGTTTATTGTGTAGAAAGGCGCGATGTGTGCGATCCTTAGGGAAAAAAACCCCATTTTTGGCCTTCCCAGAGGCGAAAAAGGTGTTGTTAACTTCGCAAGGCTGCACAAGGCTGCGCATTGGCCCAATAATAATGCAAATCCCTCGGGGCTATCAGAAAAAAAGTTTATTGTGTAGAAAGGCTCGATGTGTGCGATCCTTAGGGAAAAAAACCCCATTTTTAGCCTTCCCAGAGGCGAAAAAGCGTGTTGTTAATTCCGCAAGGCTGCGCAAGGCTGCGCATTGGCCCAATAATAATGCAAATCCCTCGGGCTATCAGAAAAAAAAGTTTATTTGTGTAGAAAGGCGCAATGTGTGCGATCCTTAGGGAAAAACCCCATTTTTAGCCTTCCAGAGGCAAAAAAAGGTGTTGTTAACTTCGCAAGGCTGCGCAAGGCTTCGCATTGGCCCAATAATAATGCAACTACCTCGGGGCTATCAGAAAAAAAGTTTATTGTGTAGAGAAAGGCGCGATGTGTGCGATCCTTAGGAAAAACCCCATTTTTAGCCTTCCCAGAGGCGAAAAAAGGGTGTGTTAATTCGCAAGGCTGCGCAAGGCTGCGCATTGGCCCAATAATAATGCAAATCCCTCGGGGCTATCAGGAAAAAAAAGTTTATTGTGTAGAAAGGCGCGATGAGTGCGATCCTTAGGGAAAAAACCCATTTTTGGCCTTCCCAGAGGCGAAAAAGTGTTGTAACTTCGCAGGCTGCGCAAGGCTGAGCATTGGCCCAATAATAATGCAAATCCCTCGGGGCTATCAGAAAAAAAAGTTTATTGTGTAGAAAGGCGCAATGTGTGCGATCCTTAGGGAAAAAAAACCCCATTTTTAGCCTTCCCAGAGGCAAAAAAAAAGGTGTTGTTAACTTCGCAAGGCTGCGCAAGGCTTCGCATTGGCCCAATAATAATGCAAATCCCTCGGGGCTATCAGAAAAAAAAGTTTATTGTGTAGAAAGGCGCGATGTGTGCGATCCTAGGGAAAACATTTTTAGCCTTCCCAGAGGCGAAAAAAAAGGGTTGTTAACTTCGCAAGGCTGCGCAAGGCTGCGCATTGGCCCAATAATAATGCAAATCCTCGGGGCTATCAGAAAAAAAAGTTTATTGTGTAGAAAGGCGCGATGTGTGCGATCCTTAGGGAAAAAAACCCCATTTTTGGCCTTCCCAGAGGCGAAAAAGGTGTTGTTACACTTCGCAAGGCTGCCCAAGGCTGCGCATTGGCCCAATAATAATGCAAATCCCTGGGGCTATCAGAAAAAAGTTTATTGTGTAGAAAGGCGCGATGTGTGCGATCCTTAGGTAAAAACCCCATTTTTTGCCCTTCCCCAGAGGCGAAAAAATGTGTTGTTAACTTCGCAAGGCTGCGCAAGGCTGCGCATTGGCCCAATAATAATGCAAATCCCTTGGGGCTATCAGAAAAAAAAGTTTATTGTGTAGAAAGGCTCGATGAGTGCGATCCTTAGGGAAAAAAACCCATTTTTGGCCTTCCAGAGGCGAAAAAAGTGTTGTTAACTTCGCAAGGCTGCCCAAGGCTGCGCACTGGCCCAATAATAATGCAAATCCCTCGGGGCTATCAGAAAAAAGTTTATTGCGTAGAAAGTCTGCGATTTTGTCGATAAGGTGGGAATTTCTGTTTTCAGAGGGGTGGGGTGGGTCCCTCAAAAAAGTGCTGGTTTTGGTGCAACGGCCCCAGCACAAAAGCAGCCCAGATCCCGTTGCGGCACAAAAACATTCCATTTGGCACTATTTTTATCGAATTTGGCGATACTAAAAAGTGCTGCACTTTTTCAGGGCTTGAATTAGCCCAAAAAGCAGAAAAAGCTAATTGGCGCTCTCAGCTGCATGCACAAAGGTCCCAAATGCATTCAATCCCTCCTGGACCATCCGAAAAAATTCCTTTTGTGCAAAAGCACAAAGAAGGCGCGATATGTGCGATCCTTAGGGAAAAAACCCCATTTTGGCCTTCCCAGAGGCGAAAAAAGGCGTTGTTAACTTCGCAAGGCTGCGCAAGGCTGCGCACTGGCCCAATAATAATGCAAATCCCTCGGGGCTATCAGAAAAAAAGTTTATTGTGTAGAAAGGCGCGATGTGTGCGATCCTTAGGGAAAAAAACCCATTTTTAGCCTTCCCAGAGGCGAAAAAAGGTGTTGTTAACTTCGCAAGGCTGCGCAAGTCTGCGCATTGGCCCAATAATAATGCAAATCCCTCGGGGCTATCAGAAAAAAAAGTTTATTGTGTAGAAAGGCGCGATGTGTGCGATCCTTAGGGAAAAAACCCCATTTTTAGCCTTCCCAGAGGCGAAAAAGGTGTTGTTAACTTCGCAAGGCTGCGCAAGTCTGCGCATTGGCCCAATAATAATGCAAATCCCTCGGGGCTATCAGAAAAAAAAAGTTTATTGTGTAGAAAGGCGCGATGTGTGCGATCCTTAGGGAAAAAACCCATTTTGGCCTTCCCAGAGGCGAAAAAAGGTGTTGTTAACTTTGCAAGGCTGCCCAAGGCTGCGCATTGGCCCAATAATAATGCAAAATCCCTCGGGGCTATCAGAAAAAAAGTTTAATGTGTAGAAAGGCGCGATGTGTGCGATCCTTAGGGAAAAAACCCCATTTTTGGCCTTCCCAGAGGCGAAAAAAGGTGTTGTTAACTTGGCAAGGCTGCCCAAGGCTGCGCATTGCCCCAATAATAATGCAAATCCCTCGGGGCTATCAGAAAAAAAAGTTTATTGCGTAGAAAGTCTGCGATTTTGTCGATAAGGTGGGAATTTCTGTTTTCAGAGGGGTGGGGTGGGTCCCTCAAAAAAGTGCTGGTTTTGGTGCAACGGCCCCAGCACAAAAGCAGCCCAGATCCCGTTGCGGCACCAAAAAACATTCCATTTGGCACTATTTTTATCGAATTTGGCGATACTAAAAAGTGCTGCACTTTTTCAGGGCTTGAATTAGCCCCAAAAAAGCAGAAAAAAGCTAATTGGCGCTCTCAGCTGCATGCACAAAGGTCCCAAATGCATTCAATCCCTCTGGGACCATCCGAAAAAAATTCCTTTTGTGCAAAGCACAAAGAAGGCGCGCTATGTGCGATCCTTAAGGAAAAAACCCCATTTTTGGCCTTCCCAGAGGCGAAAAAAGGCGTTGTTAACTTCGCAAGGCTGCGCAAGTCTGCGCATTGGCCCAATAATAATGCAAATCCCTCGGGGCTATCAGAAAAAAAAGTTTATTGTGTAGAAAGGCGCGATGTGTGCGATCCTTAGGGAAAAAACCCCATTTTTGGCCTTCCCAGAGGCGAAAAAAGGCGTTGTTAACTTCGCAAGGCTGCGCAAGTCTGCGCATTGGCCCAATAATAATGCAAATCCCTCGGGGCTATCAGAAAAAAAAGTTTATTGTGTAGAAAGGCGCGATGTGTGCGATCCTTAGGGAAAAAACCCCATTTTTGGCCTTCCCAGAGGCGAAAAAAGGTGTTGTTAACTTCGCAAGGCTGCCCAAGGCTGCGCATTGCCCCAATAATAATGCAAATCCCTCGGGGCTATCAGAAAAAAAAGTTTATTGCGTAGAAAGTCTGCGATTTTGTCGATAAGGTGGGAATTTCTGTTTTCAGAGGGGTGGGGTGGGTCCCTCAAAAAAGTGCTGGTTTTGGTGCAACGGCCCAGCACAAAAGCAGCCCAGATCCCGTTGCGGCACCAAAAAACATTCCATTTGGCACTATTTTTATCGAATTTGGCGATACTAAAAAGTGCTGCACTTTTTCAGGGCTTGAATTAGCCCCAAAAAGCAGAAAAAAGCTAATTGGCGCTCTCAGCTGCATGCACAAAGGTCCCAAATGCATTCAATCCCTCTGGGACCATCCGAAAAAAATTCCTTTTGTGCAAAAGCACAAAGAAGGCGCGCTATGTGCGATCCCTAGGTAAAAAACCCCATTTTTGGCCTTCCCTGAGGCGAAAAAAGGCGTTGTTAACTTCGCAAGGCTGCGCAAGTCTGCGCATTGGCCCAATAATAATGCAAATCCCTCGGGGCTATCAGAAAAAAAAGTTTATTGTGTAGAAAGGCGCGATGTGTGCGATCCTTACGGAAAAAAACCCCATTTTTAGCCTTCCCAGAGGCGAAAAAAGGTGTTGTTAACTTCGCAAGGCTGCGCAAGTCTGCGCATTGGCCCAATAATAATGCAAATCCCTCGGGGCTATCAGAAAAAAAAGTTAATTGTGTAGAAAGGCGCGATGTGTGCGATCCTTAGGGAAAAAAACCCATTTTTAGCCTTCCCAGAGGCGAAAAAAGGTGTTGTTAACTTTGCAAGGCTGCGCAAGGCTGCGCATTGCCCCAATAATAATGCAAATCCCTCGGGGCTATCAGAAAAAAAAGTTTATTGCGTAGAAAGTCTGCCATTTTGTCGATAAGGTGGGAATTTCTGTTTTCAGAGGGGTGGGGTGGGTCCCTCAAAAAAGTGCTGGTTTTGGTGCAACGGCCCCAGCACAAAAGCTGCCCAGATCCCGTTGCGGCACCAAAAAACATTCCATTTGGCACTATTTTTATCGAATTTGGCGATACTAAAAAGTGCTGCACTTTTTCAGGCTTGAATTAGCCCCAAAAAGCAGAAAAAGCTAATTGGCGCTCTCAGCTGCATGCACAAAGGTCCCAAATGCATTCAATCCCTCTGGGACCATCCGAAAAAAATTCCTTTTGTGCAAAAGCACAAAGAAGGCGCGCTATGTGCGATCCTTAGGAAAAACCCCATTTTTGGCCTTCCCAGAGGCGAAAAAAGGCGTTGTTAACTTCGCAAGGCTGCGCAAGTCTGCGCATTGGCCCAATAATAATGCAAATCCCTCGGGGCTATCAGAAAAAAAAGTTAATTGTGTAGAAAGGCGCGATGTGTGCGATCCTTACGGAAAAAACCCCATTTTTAGCCTTCCCAGAGGCGAAAAAAGGTGTTGTTAACTTCGCAAGGCTGCGCAAGTCTGCGCATTGGCCCAATAATAATGCAAATCCCTCGGGGCTATCAGAAAAAAAAGTTTATTGTGTAGAAAGGCGCGATGTGTGCGATCCTTAGGGAAAAAACCCCATTTTTGGCCTTCCCAGAGGCGAAAAAAGGTGTTGTTAACTTCGCAAGGCTGCCCAAGGCTGCGCATTGCCCCAATAATAATGCAAATCCCTCGGGGCTATCAGAAAAAAAAGTTTATTGCGTAGAAAGTCTGCGATTTTGTCGATAAGGTGGGAATTTCTGTTTTCAGAGGGGTGGGGTGGGTCCCTCAAAAAAGTGCTGGTTTTGGTGCAACGGCCCCAGCACAAAAGCAGCCCAGATCCCGTTGCGGCACCAAAAAACATTCCATTTGGCACTATTTTTATCGAATTTGGCGATACTAAAAAGTGCTGCACTTTTTCAGGGCTTGAATTAGCCCCAAAAAGCAGAAAAAAGCTAATTGGTGCTCTCAGCTGCATGCACAAAGGTCCCAAATGCATTCAATCCCTCTGGGACCATCCGAAAAAAATTCCTTTTGTGCAAAAGCACAAAGAAGGCGCGATATGTGCGATCCTTAGGGAAAAAACCCCACTTTTGGCCTTCCCAGAGGCGAAAAAAGGCGTTGTTAACTTCGCAAGGCTGCGCAAGTTTGCGCATTGGCCCAATAATAATGCAAATCCCTCGGGGCTATCAGAAAAAAAAGTTAATTGTGTAGAAAGGCGCGATGTGTGCGATCCTTAGGGAAAAAACCCCATTTTTAGCCTTCCCAGAGGCGAAAAAAGGTGTTGTTAACTTCGCAAGGCTGCGCAAGTCTGCGCATTGGCCCAATAATAATGCAAATCCCTCGGGGCTATCAGAAAAAAAAGTTTATTGTGTAGAAAGGCGCGATGTGTGCGATCCTTAGGGAAAAAACCCCATTTTTGCCTTCCCAGAGGCGAAAAAAGGTGTTGTTAACTTCGCAAGGCTGCGCAAGGCTGCGCATTGGCCCAATAATAATGCAAATCCCTCGGGGCTATCAGAAAAAAAAGTTTATTTTGTAGAAAGGCGCGATGTGTGCGATCCTTAGGGAAAAAACCCCATTTTTGGCCTTCCCAGAGGCGAAAAAAAGGTGTTATTAACTTCGCAAGGCTGCGCAAGTCTGCGCATTGGCCCAATAATAATGCAAATCCCTCGGGGCTATCAGAAAAAAAAGTTAATTGTGTAGAAAGGCGCGATGTGTGCGATCCTTAGGGAAAAAAAACCCATTTTTAGCCTTCCCAGAGGCGAAAAAAGGTGTTGTTAACTTTGGAAGGCTGCGCAAGGCTGCGCATTGGCCCAATAATAATGCAAATCCCTCGGGGCTATCAGAAAAAAAAGTTTATTGTGTAGAAAGGCGCGATGTGTGCGATCCTTAGGAACAAACCCCATTTTTAGCCTTCCCAGAGGCGAAAAAAGGTGTTGTTAACTTCGCAAGGCTGCGCAAGGCTGCGCATTGGCCCAATAATAATGCAAATCCCTCGGGGCTATCAGAAAAAAAAGTTTATTGTGTAGAAAGGCGCGATGTGTGCGATCCTTAGGGAAAAAACCCCATTTTTGGCCTTCCCAGAGGCGAAAAAAGGTGTTGTTAACTTCGCAAGGCTGCGCAAGTCTGCGCATTGGCCCAATAATAATGCAAATCCCTCGGGGCTATCAGAAAAAAAAGTTTATTGTGTAGAAAGGCGCGATGTGTGCGATCCTTAGGGAAAAAACCCCATTTTTGGCCTTCCCAGAGGCGAAAAAAGGTGTTGTTAACTTCGCAAGGCTGCGCAAGTCTGCGCATTGGCCCAATAATAATGCAAATCCCTCGGGGCTATCAGAAAAAAAAGTTTATTGTGTAGAAAGGCGCGATATGTGCGATCCTTAGGGAAAAAACCCCATTTTTGGCCTTCCCAGAGGCGAAAAAAGGCGTTGTTAACTTCGCAAGGCTGCGCAAGGCTGCGCACTGGCCCAATAATAATGCAAATCCCTCGGGGCTATCAGAAAAAAAAAGTTTATTGTGTAGAAAGGCGCGATGTGTGCGATCCTTAGGGAAAAAACCCCATTTTTGGCCTTCCCAGAGGCGAAAAAAGGTGTTGTTAACTTCGCAAGGCTGCGCAAGTCTGCGCATTGGCCCAATAATAATGCAACTCCCTCGGTGCTATCAGAAAAAAAAGTTTATTGCGTAGAAAGTCTGCGATTTTGTCGATAAGGTGGGAATTTCTGTTTTCAGAGGGGTGGGGTGGGTTTCTCAAAAAAGTGCTGGTTTTGGTGCAACGGCCCCAGCACAAAAGCAGCCCAGATCCCGTTGCGGCACCAAAAAACATTCAATTTGGCACTATTTTTATCGAATTTGGCGATACTAAAAAGTGCTGCACTTTTTAAGGGCTTGAATTAGCCCCAAAAAGCAGAAAAAAGCTAATTGGAGCTCTCAGCTGCATGCACAAAGGTCCCAAATGCATTCAATCCCTCTGGGACCATCCGAAAAAAATTCCTTTTGTGCAAAAGCACAAAGAAGGCGCGATATGTGCGATCCTTAGGGAAAAAACCCCATTTTTGGCCTTCCCAGAGGCGAAAAAAGGCGTTGTTAACTTCGCAAGGCTGCGCAAGGCTGCGCACTGGCCCAATAATAATGCAAATCCCTCGGGGCTATCAGAAAAAAAAAGTTTATTGTGTAGAAAGGCGCGATGTGTGCGATCCTTAGGGAAAAAAACCCCATTTTTAGGCTTCCCAGAGGCGAAAAAAGGTGATGTTAACTTCGCAAGGCTGCGCAAGTCTGCGCATTGGCCCAATAATAATGCAAATCCCTCGGGGCTATCAGAAAAAAAAGTTTATTGTGTAGAAAGGCGCGATGTGTGCGATCCTTAGGGAAAAAACCCCATTTTTAGCCTTCCCAGAGGCGAAAAAAGGTGTTGTTAACTTCGCAAGGCTGCGCAAGTCTGCGCATTGGCCCAATAATAATGCAAATCCCTCGGGGCTATCAGAAAAAAAAGTTTATTGTGTAGAAAGGCGCGATGTGTGCGATCCTTAGGGAAAAAAACCCATTTTTAGCCTTCCCAGAGGCGGAAAAAGGTTTTGTTAACTTCGCAAGGCTGCGCAAGTCTGCGCATTGGCCCAATAATAATGCAAATCCCTCGGGGCTATCAGAAAAAAGAGTTTATTGTGTAGAAAGGCGCGATGTGTGCGATCCTTAGGGAAAAAACCCCATTTTTAGCCTTCCCAGAGGCGAAAAAAGGTGTTGTTAACTTCGCAAGGCTGCGCAAGTCTGGGCATTGGCCCAATAATAATGCAAATCCCTCGGGGCTATCAGAAAAAAAAGTTTATTGTGTAGAAAGGCGCAATGTGTGCGATCCTTAGGGAAAAAAACCCCATTTTTAGCCTTCCCAGAGGCGAAAAAAGGTGTTGTTAACTTCGCAAGGCTGCGCAAGTCTGCGCATTGGCCCAATAATAATGCAAATCCCTCGAGGCTATCAGAAAAAAAAGTTTATTGTGTAGAAAGGCGCGATGTGTGCGATCCTTAGGGAAAAAACCCCATTTTTGGCCTTCCCAGAGGCGGAAAAAGGTCTTGTTAACTTCGCAAGGCTGCGCAAGTCTGCGCATTGGCCCAATAATAATGCAAATCCCTCGGGGCTATCAGAAAAAAAAGTTTATTGTGTAGAAAGGCGCGATGTGTGCGATCCTTAGGGGAAAAACCCCATTTTTGGCCTTCCCAGAGGCGAAAAAAGGTGTTGTTAACTTCGCAAAGCTGCGCAAGTCTGCGCATTGGCCCAATAATAATGCAAATCCCTCGGGGCTATCAGAAAAAAAAGTTTATTGTGTAGAAAGGCGCGATGTGTGCGATCCTTAGGGAAAAAACCCCATTTTTGGCCTTCCCAGAGGCGAAAAAAGGTGTTGTTAACTTCGCAAGGCTGCGCAAGTCTGCGCATTGGCCCAATAATAATGCAAATCCCTCGGGGCTATCAGAAAAAAAAAGTTTATTGTGTAGAAAGGCGCGATGTGTGCGATACTTAGGGAAAAAGCCCCATTTTTGGCCTTCCCAGAGGCGAAAAAAGGTGTTGTTAACTTCGCAAGGCTGCGCAAGTCTGCGCATTGGCCCAATAATAATGCAAATCCCTCGGGGCTATCAGAAAAAAAGTTTATTGTGTAGAAAGGCGCGATGTGTGCGATCCTTAGGGAAAAAACCCCATTTATGGCCTTCCCAGAGGCGAAAAAAGGTGTTGTTAACTTCGCAAGGCTGCGCAAGGCTGCGCACTGGCCCAATAATAATGCAAATCCCTCGGGGCTATCAGAAAAAAAAGTTTATTGCGTAGAAAGTCTGCGATTTTGTCGATAAGGTGGGAATTTCTGTTTTCAGAGGGGTGGGGTGGGTCCCTCAAAAAAGTGCTGGTTTTGGTGCAACGGCCCCAGCACAAAAGCAGCCCAGATCCCGTTGCGGCACCAAAAAACATTCCATTTGGCACTATTTTTATCGAATTTGGCGATACTAAAAAGTGCTGCACTTTTTCAGGGCTTGAATTAGCCCCAAAAAGCAGAAAAAAGCTAATTGGCGCTCTCAGCTGCATGCACAAAGGTCCCAAATGCATTCAATCCCTCTGGGACCATCCGAAAAAAATTCCTTTTGTGCAAAAGCACAAAGAAGGCGCGATATGTGCGATCCTTAGGGAAAAAACCCCATTTTTGGCCTTCCCAGAGACGAAAAAAGGCGTTGTTAACTTCGCAAGGCTGCGCAAGGCTGCGCACTGGCCAAATAATAATGCAAATCCCTCGGGGCTATCAGAAAAAAAGTTTATTGTGTAGAAAGGCGCGATGTGTGCGATCCTTAGGGAAAAAAACCCCATTTTTAGCCTTCCGAGAGGCGAAAAAAGGTGTTGTTAACTTCGCAAGGCTGCGCAAGTCTGCGCATTGGCCCAATAATAATGCAAATCCCTCGGGGCTATCAGAAAAAAAAGTTTATTGTGTAGAAAGGCGCGATGTGTGCGATACTTAGGGAAAAAGCCCCATTTTTGGCCTTCCCAGAGGCGAAAAAGGGTGTTGTTAACTTCGCAAGGCTGCGCAAGTCTGCGCATTGGCCCAATAATAATGCAAATCCCTCGGGGCTATCAGAAAAAAAGTTTATTGTGTAGAAAGGCGCGATGTGTGCGATCCTTAGGGAAAAAACCCCATTTTTGGCCTTCCCAGAGGCGAAAAAAGGTGTTGTTAACTTCGCAAGGCTGCGCAAGTCTGCGCATTGGCCCAATAATAATGCAAATTGCTCGGGGCTATCAGAAAAAAAAGTTTATTGTGTAGAAAGGCGCGATGTGTGCGATCCTTAGGGAAAAAACCCCATTTTTGGCCTTCCCAGAGGCGAAAAAAGGTGTTGTTAACTTCGCAAGGCTGCGCAAGTCTGCGCATTGGCCCAATAATAATGCAAATCCCTCGGGGCTATCAGAAAAAAAAGTGTATTGTGTAGAAAGGCGCGATGTGTGCGATCCTTAGGGAAAAAACCCCATTTTTGGCCTTCCCAGAGGCGAAAAAAGGTGTTGTTAACTTCGCAAGGCTGCGCAAGTCTGCGCATTGACCCAATAATAATGCAAATCTCTCGGGGCTATCAGAAAAAAAAGTTTATTGTGTAGAAAGGCGCGATGTGTGCGATCCTTAGTGAAAAAAACCCCCAATTTTAGCCTTCCCAGAGGCGAAAAAAGGTGTTGTTAACTTCGCAAGGCTGCGCAAGGCTGCGCACTGGCCCAATAATAATGCAAATCCCTCGGGGCTATCAGAAAAAAAAGTTTATTGCGTAGAAAGTCTGCGATTTTGTCGATAAGGTGGGAATTTCTGTTTTCAGAGGGGTTTGGTGGGTCCCTCAAAAAAGTGCTGGTTTTGGTGCAACGGCCCCAGCATAAAAGCAGCCCAGATCCCGTTGCGGCACCAAAAAACATTCCATTTGGCACTATTTTTATCGAATTTGGCGATACTAAAAAGTGCCGCACTTTTTCAGGGTTCTAATTAGCCCCAAAAAGCAGAAAAAAGCTAATTGGCGCTCTCAGCTGCATGCACAAAGGTCCCAAATGCATTCAATCCCTCTGGGACCATCCGAAAAAAATTCCTTTTGTGCAAAAGCACAAAGAAGGCGCGATATGTGCGATCCTTAATGAAATAACCCCATTTTTGGCCTTCCCAGAGGCGAAAAAAGGCGTTGTTAACTTCGCAAGGCTGCGCAAGGCTGCGCACTGGCCCAATAATAATGCAAATCCCTCGGGGCTATCAGAAAAAAAAGTTTATTGTGTAGAAAGGCGCGATGTGTGCGATCCTTAGGGAAAAAACCCCATTTTTGGCCTTCCCAGAGGCGAAAAAAGGCGTTGTTAACTTCGCAAGGCTGCGCAAGTCTGCGCATTGGCCCAATAATAATGCAAATCCCTCGGGGCTATCAGAAAAAAAGTTTATTGTGTAGAAAGGCGCGATGTGTGCGATCCTTAGGGAAAAAACCCCATTTTTAGCCTTCCCAGAGGCGAAAAAAGGTGTTGTTAACTTCGCAAGGCTGCGCAAGTCTGCGCATTGGCCCAATAATAATGCAAATCCCTCGGGGCTATCAGAAAAAAAGTTTATTGTGTAGAAAGGCGCGATGTGTGCGATCCTTAAGGAAAAAACCCCATTTTTGGCCTTCCGAGAGGCGAAAAAAGGTGTTGTTAACTTCGCAAGGCTGCGCAAGTCTGCGCATTGGCCCAATAATAATGCAAATCCCTCGGGGCTATCAGAAAAAAAAGTTTATTGTGTAGAAAGGCGCGATGTGTGCGATCCTTAGGGAAAAAAACCCATTTTTGGCCTTCCCAGAGGCGAAAAAAGGTGTTGTTAACTTCGCAAGGCTGCGCAAGTCTGCGCATTGGCCCAATAATAATGCAAATCCCTCGGGGCTATCAGAAAAAAAAGTTTATTGTGTAGAAAGGCGCGATGTGTGCGATCCTTAGGGAAAAAACCCCATTTTTGGCCTTCCCAGAGGCGAAAAAAGGTGTTGTTAACTTCGCAAGGCTGTGCAAGTCTGCGCGTTGGCCCAATAATAATGCAAATCCCTCGGGGCTATCAGAAAAAAAAGTTTATTGTGTAGAAAGGCGCGATGTGTGCGATCCTTAGGGAAAAAACCCCATTTTTGGCCTTCCCAGAGGCGAAAAAAGGTATTGTTAACTTCGCAAGGCTGCGCAAGTCTGCGCATTGGCCCAATAATAATGCAAATCCCTCGGGGCTATCAGAAAAAAAAGTTTATTGCGTAGAAAGTCTGCGATATTGTCGATAAGGTAGGAATTTCTGTTTTCAGTGGGGTGGGGTGGGTCCCTCAAAAAAGTGCTGGTTTTGGTGCAACGGCCCCAGCACAAAAGCAGCCCAGATCCCGTTGCGGCACCAAAAAACATTCCATTTGGCACTATTTTTATCGAATTTGGCGATACTAAAAAGTGCTGCACTTTTTCACGGCTTGAATTAGCCCCAAAAAGCAGAAAAAAGCTAATTGGTGCCCTCAGCTGCATGCACAAAGGTCCCAAATGCATTCAATCCCTCTGGGACCATCCGAAAAAAATTCCTTTTGTGCAAAAGCACAAAGAAGGCGCGATATGTGCGATCCTTAGGGAAAAAACCCCATTTTAGGCCTTCCCAGAGGCGAAAAAAGGTGTTGTTAACTTCGCAAGGCTGCGCAAGGCTGCGCACTGGCCCAATAATAATGCAAATCCCTCGGGGCTATCAGAAAAAAAAGTTTATTGTGTAGAAAGGCGCGATGTGTGCGATCCTTAGGGAAAAAAACCCCATTTTTAGCCTTCCCAGAGGCGAAAAAAGGTGTTGTTAACTTCGCAAGGCTGCGCAATTCTGCGCATTGGCCCAATAATAATGCAAATCCCTCGGGGCTATCAGAAAAAAAAGTTTATTGTGTAGAAAGCCGCGATGTGTGCGATCCTTAGGGAAAAAACCCCATTTTTAGCCTTCCCAGAGGCGAAAAAAGGTGTTGTTAACTTCGCAAGGCTGCGCAAGTCTGCGCATTGGCCCAATAATAATGCAAATCCCTCGGGGCTATCAGAAAAAAAAGTTTATTGTGTAGAAAGGCGCGATGTGTGCGATCCTTAGGGAAAAAACCCCATTTTTGGCCTTCCAGAGGCGAAAAAAGGTGTTGTTAACTTCGCAAGGCTGCGCAAGTCTGCGCATTGGCCCAATAATAATGCAAATCCCTCGGGGCTATCAGAAAAAAAAGTTTATTGTGTAGAAAGGCGCGATGTGTGCGATCCTTAGGGAAAAAACCCCATTTTTGGCCTTCCCAGAGGCGAAAAAAGGTGTTGTTAACTTTGCAAGGCTGCGCAAGTCTGCGCATTGGCCCAATAATAATGCAAATCCCTCGGGGCTATCAGAAAAAAAAGTTTATTGTGTAGAAAGGCGCGATGTGTGCGATCCTTAGGGAAAAAACCCCATTTTTGGCCTTCCCAGAGGCGAAAAAAGGTGTTGTTAACTTCGCAAGGTTGCGCAAGTCTGCGCATTGGCCCAATAATAATGCAAATCCCTCGGGGCTATCAGAAAAAAAAGTTTATTGTGTAGTAAGGCGCGATGTGTGCGATCCTTAGGGAAAAAACCCCATTTTTGGCCTTCCCAGAGGCGAAAAAAGGTGTTGTTAACTTCGCAAGGCTGCGCAAGTCTGCGCATTGGCCCAATAATAATGCAAATCCCTCGGGGCTATCAGAAAAAAAAGTTTATTGTGTAGTAAGGCGCGATGTGTGCGATCCTTAGGGAAAAAACCCCATTTTTGGCCTTCCCAGAGGCGAAAAAAGGTGTTGTTAACTTCGCAAGGCTGCGCAAGTCTGCGCATTGGCCCAATAATAATGCAAATCCCTCGGGGCTATCAGAAAAAAAGTTTATTGTGTAGAAAGGCGCGATGTTTGCGATCCTTAGGGAAAAAACCCCATTTTTGGCCTTCCCAGAGGCGAAAAAAGGTGTTGTTAACTTCGCAAGGCTGCGCAAGTCTGTGCATTGGCCCAATAATAATGCAAATCCCTCGGGGCTATCAGAAAAAAAAGTTTATTGTGTAGAAAGGCGCGACGTGTGCGATCCTTAGGGAAAAAACCCCATTTTTGGCCTTCCCAGAGGCGAAAAAAGGTGTTGTTAACTTAGCAAGGCTGCGCAAGTCTGCGCACTGGCCCAATAATAATGCAAATCCCTCGGGGCTATCAGAAAAAAAGTTTATTGCGTAGAAAGTCTGCGATTTTGTCGATAAGGTGGGAATTTCTGTTTTCAGAGGGGTGGGGTGGGTCCCTCAAAAAAGTGCTGGTTTTGGTGCAACGGCCCCAGCACAAAAGCAGCCCAGATCCCGTTGCGGCACCAAAAAACATTCCATTTGATACTATTTTTATCGAATTTGGCGATACTAAAAAGTGCTGCACTTTTTCAGGGCTTCAATTGGCCCCAAAAAGCAGAAAAAAGCTAATTGGCGCTCTCAGCTGCATGCACAAAGGTCCCAAATGCATTCAATCCCTCTGGGACCATCCGAAAAAAATTCCTTTTGTGCAAAAGCACAAAGAAGGCGCGATATGTGCGATCCTTAGGGAAAAACCCCATTTTTGGCCTTCCCAGAGGCGAAAAAAGGCGTTGTTAACTTCGCAAGGCTGCACAAGGCTGCGCACTGGCCGAATAATAATGCAAATCCCTCGGGGCTATCAGAAAAAAAAGTTTATTGTGTAGAAAGGCGCGATGTGTGCGATCCTTAGGGAAAAAAACCCCATTTTTAGCCTTCCCAGAGGCGAAAAAAGGTGTTGTTAACTTCGCAAGGCTGCCGAGTCTGCGCATTGGCCCAATAATAATGCAAATCCCTCGGGGCTATCAGAAAAAAAAGTTTATTGTGTAGAAAGGCGCGATGTGTGCGATCCTTAGGGAAAAAACCCCCATTTTTAGCCTTCCTAGAGGCGAAAAAAGGTGTTGTTAACTTCGCAAGGCTGCGCAAGTCTGCGCATTGGCCCAATAATAATGCAAATCCCTCGGGGCTATCAGAAAAAAAACGTTTATTGCGTAGAAAGTCTGCGATTTTGTCGATAAGGTGGGAATTTCTGTTTTCAGCGGGGTGGGGTGGGTCCCTTTAAAAAGTGCTGGTTTTGGTGCAACGGCCCCAGCACAAAAGCAGCCCAGATCCCGTTGCGGCACCCAAAAACATTCCATTTGGCACTATTTTTATCGAATTTGGCGATACTAAAAAGTGCTGCACTTTTTCAGGGCTTGAATTTGCCCCAAAAAGCAGAAAAAAGCTAATTGGCGCTCTCAGCTGCATGCACAAAGGTCCCAAATGCATTCAATCCCTCTGGGACCATCGGAAAAAAATTCCTTTTGTGCAAAAGCACAAAGAAGGCGCGATATGTGCGATCCTTAGGGAAAAACCCCATTTTTGGCCTTCCCAGAGGCGAAAAAAGGCGTTGTTAACTTCGCAAGGCTGCACAAGGCTGCGCACTGGCCGAATAATAATGCAAATCCCTCGGGGCTATCAGAAAAAAAAGTTTATTGTGTAGAAAGGCGCGATGTGTGCGATCCTTAGGGAAAAAAACCCCATTTTTAGCCTTCCCAGAGGCGAAAAAAGGTGTTGTTAACTTCGCAAGGCTGCCGAGTCTGCGCATTGGCCCAATAATAATGCAAATCCCTCGGGGCTATCAGAAAAAAAAGTTTATTGTGTAGAAAGGCGCGATGTGTGCGATCCTTAGGGAAAAAACCCCATTTTTAGCCTTCCTAGAGGCGAAAAAAGGTGTTGTTAACTTTGCAAGGCTGCGCAAGTCTGCGCATTGGCCCAATAATAATGCAAATCCCTCGGGGCTATCAGAAAAAAAACGTTTATTGCGTAGAAAGTCTGCGATTTTGTCGATAAGGTGGGAATTTCTGTTTTCAGAGGGGTGGGGTGGGTCCCTTTAAAAAGTGCTGGTTTTGGTGCAACGGCCCCAGCACAAAAGCAGCCCAGATCCCGTTGCGGCACCAAAAAACATTCCATTTGGCACTATTTTTATCGAATTTGGCGATACTAAAAAGTGCTGCACTTTTTCAGGGCTTGAATTTGCCCAAAAAGCAGAAAAAAGCTAATTGGCGCTCTCAGCTGCATGCACAAAGGTCCCAAATGCATTCAATCCCTCTGGGACCATCCGAAAAAAATTCCTTTTGTGCAAAAGCACAAAGAAGGCGCGATATGTTGCGATCCTTAGGGAAAAAACCCCATTTTTGGCCTTCCCAGAGGCGAAAAAAGGCGTTGTTAACTTCGCAAGGCTGCGCAAGGCTGCACACTGGCCCAATAATAATGCAAATCCCTCGGGGCTATCAGAAAAAAACGTTTATTGTGTAGAAAGGCGCGATGTGTGCGATCCTTAGGGAAAAAAACCCCATTTTTGGCCTTCCCAGAGGCGAAAAAAGGTGTTGTTAACTTCGCAAGGCTGCGCAAGTCTGCGCATTGGCCCAATAATAATGCAAATCCCTCGGGGCTATCAGAAAAAAAAGTTTATTGTGTAGAAAGGCGCGATGTGTGCGATCCTTAGCGAAAAAAACCCCATTTTTAGCCTTCCCAGAGGCGAAAAAACGCGTTGTTAACTTCGCAAGGCTGCGCAAGGCAGCGCACTGGCCCAATAATAATGCAAATCCCTCGGGGATATCAGAAAAAAAAGGTTATTGCGTAGAAAGTCTGCGATTTTGTCGATAAGGTGGGAATTTCTGTTTTCAGAGGGGTGGGGTGGGTCCCTCAAAAAAGTGCTGGTTTTGGTGCAACGGCCCCAGCACAAAAGCAGCCCCAGATCCCGTTGCGGCACCAAAAAACATTCCATTTGGCACTATTTTTATCGAATTTGGCGATACTAAAAAGTGCTGCACTTTTTCAAGGCTTCAATTGGCCCCAAAAAGCAGAAAAAAGCTAATTGGCGCTCTCAGCTGCATGCACAAAGGTCCCAAATGCATTCAATCCCTCTGGGACCATCCGAAAAAAATTCCTTTTGTGCAAAAGCACAAAGAAGGCGCGATATGTGCGATCCTTAGGGAAAAAACCCCATTTTTGGCCTTCCCAGAGGCGAAAAAGGCGTTGTTAACTTCGCAAGGCTGCGCAAGGCTGCGCACTGGCCCAATAATAATGCAAATCCCTCGGGGCTATCAGAAAAAAAAGTTTATTGTGTAGAAAGGCGCGATGTGTGCGATCCTTAGGGAAAAAACCCCATTTTTGGCCTTCCCAGAGGCGAAAAAAGGTGTTGTTAACTTCGCAAGGCTGCACAAGGCTGCGCACTGGCCCAATAATAATGCAAATCCCTCGGGGCTATCAGAAAAAAAAGTTTATTGTGTAGAAAGGCGCGATGTGTGCGATCCTTAGGGAAAAAACCCCATTTTTGTCCTTCCCAGAGGCGAAAAAAGGTGTTGTTAAGTTCGCAAGGCTGCGCAAGTCTGCGCATTGGCCCAATAATAATGCAAATCCCTCGGGGCTATCAGAAAAAAAAGTTTATTGTGTAGAAAGGCGCGATGTGTGCGATCCTTAGGGAAAAAAACCCATTTTTGGCCTTCCTAGAGGCGAAAAAAGGTGTTGTTAACTTCGCAAGTCTGCGCAAGTCTGCGCATTGGCCCAATAATAATGCAAATCCCTCGGGGCTATCAGAAAAAAAAGTTTATTGTGTAGAAAGGCGCGATGTGTGCGATCCTTAGGGAAAAAACCCCATTTTTGGCCTTCCCAGAGGCGAAAAAGGTGTTGTTAACTTTGCAAGGCTGCGCAAGGCAGCGCACTGGCCCAATAATAATGCAAATCCCTCGGGGATATCAGAAAAAAAAGGTTATTGCGTAGAAAGTCTGCGATTTTGTCGATAAGGTGGGAATTTCTGTTTTCAGAGGGGTGGGGTGGGTCCCTCAAAAAAGTAATGGTTTTGGTGCAACGGCCCCAGCACAAAAGCAGCCCAGATCCCGTTGCGGCACCAAAAAACATTCCATTTGGCACTATTTTTATCGAATTTGGCGATACTAAAAAGTGCTGCACTTTTTCAAGGCTTCAATTGGCCCCAAAAAGCAGAAAAAAGCTAATTGGCGCTCTCAGCTGCATGCACAAAGGTCCCAAATGCATTCAATCCCTCTGGGACCATCCGAAAAAAATTCCTTTTGTGCAAAAGCACTAAGAAGGCGCGATATGTGCGATCCTTAGGGAAAAAACCCCATTTTTGGCCTTCCCAGAGGCGAAAAAAGGCGTTGTTAACTTCGCAAGGCTGCGCAAGGCTGCGCACTGGCCCAATATTAATGCAAATCCCTCGGGGCTATCAGAAAAAAAAGTTTATTGTGTAGAAAGGCGCGATGTGTGCGATCCTTAGGGAAAAAACCCCATTTTTGGCCTTCCCAGAGGCGAAAAAAGGTGTTGTTAACTTCGCAAGGCTGCGCAAGGCTGCGCACTGGCCCAATAATAATGCAAATCCCTCGGGGCTATCACAAAAAAAAGTTTTTTGCGTAGAAAGTCTGCGATTTTGTCGATAAAGTGGGAATTTCTGTTTTCAGAGGGGTGGGGTGGGTCCTCAAAAAAGTGCTGGTTTTGGTGCAATGGCCCCAGCACAAAAGCAGCCCAGATCCCGTTGCGGCACCAAAAAACATTCCATTTGGCACTATTTTTATCGAATTTGGCGATACTAAAAAGTGCTGCACTTTTTCAGGGCTTGAATTAGCCCCAAAAAGCAGAAAAAAGCTAATTGGCGCTCTCAGCTGCATGCACAAAGGTTCCAAATGCATTCAATCCCTCTGGGACCATCCGAAAAAAATTCCTTTTGTGCAAAAGCACAAAGAGGGCGCGATATGTGCGATCCTTAGGGAAAAAACCCCATTTTTGGCCTTCCCAGAGGCGAAAAAAGGCGTTGTTAACTTCGCAAGGCTGCGCAAGGCTGCGCACTGGCCCAATAATAATGCAAATCCCTCGGGGCTATCAGAAAAAAAGTTTATTGTGTAGAAAGGCGCGATGTGTGCGATCCTTAGCGAAAAAAACCCCATTTTTAGCCTTCCCAGAGGCGAAAAAACGCGTTGTTAACTTCGCAAGGCTGCGCAAGGCAGCGCACTGGCCCAATAATAATGCAAATCCCTCGGGGATATCAGAAAAAAAAGGTTATTGCGTAGAAAGTCTGCGATTTTGTCGATAAGGTGGGAATTTCTGTTTTCAGAGGGGTGGGGTGGGTCCCTCAAAAAAGTGCTGGTTTTGGTGCAACGGCCCCAGCACAAAAGCAGCCCAGATCCCGTTGCGGCACCAAAAAACATTCCATTTGGCACTATTTTTATCGAATTTGGCGATACTAAAAAGTGCTGCACTTTTTCAAGGCTTCAATTGGCCCCAAAAAGCAGAAAAAAGCTAATTGGCGCTCTCAGCTGCATGCACAAAGGTCCCAAATGCATTCAATCCCTCTGGGACCATCCGAAAAAAATTCCTTTTGTGCAAAAGCACAAAGAAGGCGCGATATGTGCGATCCTTAGGGAAAAAACCCCATTTTTGGCCTTCCCAGAGGCGAAAAAAGGCGTTGTTAACTTCGCAAGGCTGCGCAAGGCTGCGCACTGGCCCAATAATAATGCAAATCCCTCGGGGCTATCAGAAAAAAAGTTTATTGTGTAGAAAGGCGCGATGTGTGCGATCCTTAGGGAAAAAACCCCATTTTTGGCCTTCCCAGAGGCGAAAAAAGGTGTTGTTAACTTCGCAAGGCTGCACAAGGCTGCGCACTGGCCCAATAATAATGCAAATCCCTCGGGGCTATCAGAAAAAAAAGTTTATTGTGTAGAAAGGCGCGATGTGTGCGATCCTTAGGGAAAAAACCCCATTTTTGTCCTTCCCAGAGGCGAAAAAAGGTGTTGTTAAGTTCGCAAGGCTGCGCAAGTCTGCGCATTGGCCCAATAATAATGCAAATCCCTCGGGGCTATCAGAAAAAAAAGTTTATTGTGTAGAAAGGCGCGATGTGTGCGATCCTTAGGGAAAAAAAACCCATTTTTGGCCTTCCTAGAGGCGAAAAAAGGTGTTGTTAACTTCGCAAGTCTGCGCAAGTCTGCGCATTGGCCCAATAATAATGCAAATCCCTCGGGGCTATCAGAAAAAAAAGTTTATTGTGTAGAAAGGCGCGATGTGTGCGATCCTTAGGGAAAAAACCCCATTTTGGCCTTCCCAGAGGCGAAAAAGGTGTTGTTAACTTTGCAAGGCTGCGCAAGGCAGCGCACTGGCCCAATAATAATGCAAATCCCTCGGGGATATCAGAAAAAAAAGGTTATTGCGTAGAAAGTCTGCGATTTTGTCGATAAGGTGGGAATTTCTGTTTTCAGAGGGGTGGGGTGGGTCCCTCAAAAAAGTAATGGTTTTGGTGCAACGGCCCCAGCACAAAAGCAGCCCAGATCCCGTTGCGGCACCAAAAAACATTCCATTTGGCACTATTTTTATCGAATTTGGCGATACTAAAAAGTGCTGCACTTTTTCAAGGCTTCAATTGGCCCCAAAAAGCAGAAAAAAGCTAATTGGCGCTCTCAGCTGCATGCACAAAGGTCCCAAATGCATTCAATCCCTCTGGGACCATCCGAAAAAAATTCCTTTTGTGCAAAAGCACTAAGAAGGCGCGATATGTGCGATCCTTAGGGAAAAAACCCCATTTTTGGCCTTCCCAGAGGCGAAAAAAGGCGTTGTTAACTTCGCAAGGCTGCGCAAGGCTGCGCACTGGCCCAATATTAATGCAAATCCCTCGGGGCTATCAGAAAAAAAAGTTTATTGTGTAGAAAGGCGCGATGTGTGCGATCCTTAGGGAAAAAACCCCATTTTTGGCCTTCCCAGAGGCGAAAAAAGGTGTTGTTAACTTCGCAAGGCTGCGCAAGGCTGCGCACTGGCCCAATAATAATGCAAATCCCTCGGGGCTATCACAAAAAAAAGTTTTTTGCGTAGAAAGTCTGCGATTTTGTCGATAAAGTGGGAATTTCTGTTTTCAGAGGGGTGGGGTGGGTCCCTCAAAAAAGTGCTGGTTTTGGTGCAATGGCCCCAGCACAAAAGCAGCCCAGATCCCGTTGCGGCACCAAAAAACATTCCATTTGGCACTATTTTTATCGAATTTGGCGATACTAAAAAGTGCTGCACTTTTTCAGGGCTTGAATTAGCCCCAAAAAGCAGAAAAAAGCTAATTGGCGCTCTCAGCTGCATGCACAAAGGTTCCAAATGCATTCAATCCCTCTGGGACCATCCGAAAAAAATTCCTTTTGTGCAAAAGCACAAAGAGGGCGCGATATGTGCGATCCTTAGGGAAAAAACCCCATTTTTGGCCTTCCCAGAGGCGAAAAAAGGCGTTGTTAACTTCGCAAGGCTGCGCAAGGCTGCGCACTGGCCCAATAATAATGCAAATCCCTCGGGGCTATCAGAAAAAAAAGTTTATTGTGTAGAAAGGCGCGATGTGTGCGATCCTTAGCGAAAAAAACCCCATTTTTAGCCTTCCCAGAGGCGAAAAAACGCGTTGTTAACTTCGCAAGGCTGCGCAAGGCAGCGCACTGGCCCAATAATAATGCAAATCCCTCGGGGATATCAGAAAAAAAAGGTTATTGCGTAGAAAGTCTGCGATTTTGTCGATAAGGTGGGAATTTCTGTTTTCAGAGGGGTGGGGTGGGTCCCTCAAAAAAGTGCTGGTTTTGGTGCAACGGCCCCAGCACAAAAGCAGCCCAGATCCCGTTGCGGCACCAAAAAACATTCCATTTGGCACTATTTTTATCGAATTTGGCGATACTAAAAAGTGCTGCACTTTTTCAAGGCTTCAATTGGCCCCAAAAAGCAGAAAAAAGCTAATTGGCGCTCTCAGCTGCATGCACAAAGGTCCCAAATGCATTCAATCCCTCTGGGACCATCCGAAAAAAATTCCTTTTGTGCAAAAGCACAAAGAAGGCGCGATATGTGCGATCCTTAGGGAAAAAACCCATTTTTGGCCTTCCCAGAGGCGAAAAAAGGCGTTGTTAACTTCGCAAGGCTGCGCAAGGCTGCGCACTGGCCCAATAATAATGCAAATCCCTCGGGGCTATCAGAAAAAAAAGTTTATTGTGTAGAAAGGCGCGATGTGTGCGATCCTTAGGGAAAAAACCCCATTTTTGGCCTTCCCAGAGGCGAAAAAAGGTGTTGTTAACTTCGCAAGGCTGCACAAGGCTGCGCACTGGCCCAATAATAATGCAAATCCCTCGGGGCTATCAGAAAAAAAAGTTTATTGTGTAGAAAGGCGCGATGTGTGCGATCCTTAGGGAAAAAACCCCATTTTTGTCCTTCCCAGAGGCGAAAAAAGGTGTTGTTAAGTTCGCAAGGCTAATGCAAATCCCTCGGGGCTATCAGAAAAAAAGTTTATTGTGTAGAAAGGCGCGATGTGTGCGATCCTTAGGGAAAAAACCCATTTTTGGCCTTCCTAGAGGCGAAAAAAGGTGTTGTTAACTTCGCAAGTCTGCGCAAGTCTGCGCATTGGCCCAATAATAATGCAAATCCCTCGGGGCTATCAGAAAAAAAGTTTATTGTGTAGAAAGGCGCGATGTGTGCGATCCTTAGGGAAAAAACCCCATTTTTGGCCTTCCCAGAGGCGAAAAAGGTGTTGTTAACTTTGCAAGGCTGCGCAAGGCAGCGCACTGGCCCAATAATAATGCAAATCCCTCGGGGATATCAGAAAAAAAAGGTTATTGCGTAGAAAGTCTGCGATTTTGTCGATAAGGTGGGAATTTCTGTTTTCAGAGGGGTGGGGTGGGTCCCTCAAAAAGTAATGGTTTTGGTGCAACGGCCCCAGCACAAAAGCAGCCCAGATCCCGTTGCGGCACCAAAAAACATTCCATTTGGCACTATTTTTATCGAATTTGGCGATACTAAAAAGTGCTGCACTTTTTCAAGGCTTCAATTGGCCCCAAAAAGCAGAAAAAAGCTAATTGGCGCTCTCAGCTGCATGCACAAAGGTCCCAAATGCATTCAATCCCTCTGGGACCATCCGAAAAAATTCCTTTTGTGCAAAAGCACTAAGAAGGCGCGATATGTGCGATCCTTAGGGAAAAAACCCCATTTTTGGCCTTCCCAGAGGCGAAAAAAGGCGTTGTTAACTTCGCAAGGCTGCGCAAGGCTGCGCACTG
>CAXIQD010000224.1:0-15000 GCA_964030785.1 Siderastrea siderea | reverse complement strand
CCATAAATTCTGACCTGTTAACAGATTTCGAATTTACTCTTCTGTGAATGAGATGATTAAATAAAGAGTGAGTAATTTGGAACCTTGGCAATTGATGCGACTTGCTCACAAATGACTTCATCTTCACTGCTCCTAGACTTTCGGCATCAAGAAGCTGCTTCAACATCTTTTCTGGCATAACAACTCCCGTAGCAAGATTCATTAGTGGCACATCCTCTCCGTTTGAATCTTCATAGAAGGGATTGGACATTACTGTCTTCAGAGTATGTATGACCTTATTGATGTCATCCTCGTCTCTTTGAACTCTGACTCTCGACGATTCCTTGTGTGTGCTCCTTGTGGATTCATCCATATCTAGCATTCTTTTGGTAGCAGTCGTGGTTGCTGTTCTCTCGTGTGCTGTCAAAAACCATTTCTGGAGAGCACCTGGCCTCTGTGTAATGCCGATTATGCCACCTTTAGTTTTACTGTCGAGGTTGACGCTCTGTTCGAGTGCCATGTTCGTCCATACTTGGTTAAATGACTGTGACGTTGACCTGCTGACAGTATGATTCCCAGTAACGAACTCATTGTAGACACCTGGAGCTGTTTCATGCAGATGGCGCATATCCATGATCTACACGGGGAGCCAGCGAGAGTAATTCAATCGATCCATAGCAAAAAAGTGAGGAATCATCTCTGTCGTTGCCTTCAGACATAGCTCCCAGTCGCCCTCCTGTTCTGCTTGTATGAACTTTAGCAGAAGGAGAACCATCTCGATGTACTTGTCCCAAAACTTGAAACGTTTCGATGACGTTTCTTGCTTAAAAGCCAGACTCTATAAAAACATCCTCTAAGCCGCTCTCCTGGAACATCTTTCCAATCAAGGCCAAATAATTTACTGCAATGTGAAACCCTCCTAAGTGAATCACAAGGTCTTGGAACTCTTCTGGATAATGCCAGTGGATTTCCTTTGCTTTGGAGTAAATTGCCAGATCAAATGTGATTACTGCAGTGCTCTGGTGGAGTTGTTTTGACATTTCTTTCACAGTTTTCAGTAGGGTATAAATGGTACTGTATTCTATCAGCGATCCAGCAATCATCGGGCAATACCCAATCACAGTACGAGGCAAAGTGATGGAAGACAACTCGGCATCGAACGCGCTCCATCCAGGCATTGACTGCTCTCCACAGGTATCATCGGCCTTCAATACGTCTTTCCTGTTGAGCCTGAGCAGAAACCATGCCAGCTCTCTCAGATTGTCAGCAGCTGTGGAATCTTCACGTGATACAAAGCTCTCTTCTGCCCTCCCTACAAACTACATCAGGGCGGGATGCTTACCACGTACACTGCACTCGTGCATGAGCTGACCCTGCACTTGCTGCTCTAATGATCTTCTTCTAGAGGTGTGGTCGGCGTGGATCTTCGGTGGGGGCTTGGGTCCAAACGGCTGATGCTGATACACAACTAAGGTAGTGGCATGTGTGGTTTGTTTTCCATCAAGAGTTTTCTCCTTGAAATCGTTATTGTCGGCAGCCAATTGGACAAATGGGCCGGGAGTGATGTTCGATGGGATGACTACTTCCGTTTGTTGGTTCCATTGCCGGGTTTCATATCGTGTGAGACTGGGTACGAATCCCTTAATTGTGATAATGGCAACACAATACTCACATAGCCAGAAAGAGCACATTCTTTGTAAATTTTAGCATTTTTGAATGGTTGTAAGCCGTTCAAAATTAATCCGATTAACACCAAACTTCGTGATTTTGTAGAGTTCGATGTGCTCTTTCTGGCTATGTGAGTATTGTGTTGCCATTATCACAATTAAGGGATTCGTACCCAGTCTCTCACTATATGAAACCTGGCAATGCTTCCATCTCCCTCGCCCACGCTTTGTTTACGATTTCGACATCATCATACGAACAGCAGTGCCCCATTCTGTTTAACAAAGTCAAGACTTCCTTAGACCCTGTTAACTGGTGTATGGTGACTGCCAAACCTATGTGCTTTGGTGTCTTCACTTGACTGTTGCTCGCGGCGTGAAATACATCCTGACCTAGCATAACTGTGCACCTTTCCTTTTCAGCACCAATAGCAGAACCATCCGACTCGGTGGTGCGACCTTTTTCTCTTACCTAGAGATAACCTCTGAAAGAAAACTGTTAAGGCTATCTGGAATAAGGCTCCTGCCCTTCTCTGTGGATACATCGTCTACACACAATGGCTTGATTGATATACCTTTGCATTGTTTGATGTCATTCTTTATTATTTGGGCCACGCGGTACAAAATATTGGCCTTATCCGGTTCTATATCTTGTCTTGAATCATCATCTTCAGTATCTTCTACTTGTGATGTAGACTGCTGGGAGACTGATGTTTTCACTATGTCTGCCACTGACAAATGACTAGAGTAAATCAATTCGGGCTTGGAAGGGTCGTCCTGCCTTTCGATGACTATTTGGTCTAAGAAATGATTTCTCATTCTTCTTTTGAGCTTTCTGCTGCAATACTTGCCACAAGAAATACCTTTGACTACCAATTCCTTCTTATAGTGGCCTAGCAAATAGCTGAAAATCCAGGAGTGATTTCGTTCACTAACACAGCAAATGCTGCAGAATACACACACTTTTCCTCTTCATTATCTTTGTAACCTTGATATTTGAGATTTATTTTACTGACGTATTTGCTACGACATTTTTCATGATACTTCGCGTGTTTTGCTATCAAATCAATGCCTTTGATATTTATAAGCAATGGTTGGTCACGAGCTGTGGCAGCATCTAAGATCGCTTGACACGAATCGAAGGTGGCAACACTTATAAGGTTTTTGATGCCTTTGTATTTCTTCTTCTCACAAAATATGCATAGTGATCAATCTAAACTTTCATATGTGGACCTGGACGTCCTGTCTACTTTTGCTTTGTTGTCCTTTTGTGGCTCATCATCGGAATCTGCCAAATCTAAAAATTACAAGGCGAAAAAAATCGAATCCTATAAAAAATTACTATCAAAAAATAATTGATAAAAACTATTTAAGTGTTACTATAACACAAAGCAAAAAGGTCTTTAAAGCGTTTACGGAATTCAAAGAAACTATGCATTTTGTTCATTTATTGTTTGAAACAAAGCAGGTCTAAGCAAAACACTTTATCGAATGAACTCAGACATATAGTCATACAACTAGACGTCGCTTTCTTGTTTTAGGGTTGGTTCTACATTTATATATAATCAAACTACATGGTCGAGTTATGTTTTAATGATCAATGGTGTAGTTTATTTCGGACGAAATTCAAAGGCAAAAACTGTTAGTTTTGATTTTCCGAAAGAACTTACAGAGTTCATAAGGAATGACATTTAGATCGTTAGCTCAGTTTTCTTGAGCAACGTACAAACATCTTGTATTTTGCATCTCGCGTGTCAGCAATAAAAAAGGTGTGTTTTAAAGATCTGAAAGTCGCAAAGTGGAAGTAAAAAGCAAATTAGTTCTTACCTTTTGAAGATCAAGAAACTCCATCAGAAAAGATGGTGGATGCTAGTCACTAAGCATTTTGGGATATGTAGCAAATGCATCATGGGAAGAAAATGTTGGAATGGAAGGGAAATCGGATCGGATATCACTGTTAATTAAAAATTAATCATTAAAACTTTAAGAGCTTTAATACAATACATGATCTCAACAACTGAAAACAGCCTGATTTTAAGTATAAGTATTTCAATATTTCTTATAAATTTCTCAGAAGAATGCTTATGTAACACAGCAAACACCCTCTCAAAACACAGAGTTAATGACAAAATATAACAATAATAGTTATTCTAAAAAAATATGTAGTATTGCTGACCTTTAGCATACTATTATATATACCAGATCTTTACTAAGTTTCTGCAGTGTCTGACACACGCAAAATAACTTTGACAAAAAATTGTCTGGTATTGTGTTGTATTTCAGATAAACTGATTGTATATTGAGGCATATTAAGAAGAAATGTTAAGGGTGTCATTTAGCCCTCTTTAAAATGGATAAAAAGTAGCCTGATTTGGTATTTCTGGACACTGTCGTTTCTAATTGTTCATTTAACAAACATTCCTGCTCGATCTTCTTGAAAAATAGGCATTTGTTCAAAAAACATGTCTCTTAGCAACCGTTGCCATGGAAACTGGAATCACTTAAAGAAAATGTAAAAAAATGAAAAAGCTTATAAAGTTACATGATTTGCCAAAGTTTCATCCTAAGCCGATGATTGGTTTTTGAGTTATGATTTTTCAAAGGTTCTTAACCTTACCAATAGGGAAAATAGGATTTGGAAGCAATTATGGCAACCTTCATGACTCTTTACAAGACAATGGAACGTTTTGATCTGAAATTATTTTTAATATCTTATTGATACGATGCAGTTATTAGCACATTTCAAACTTATCAGCAATGTGTATTGGCCGCGGAAGTTGCAACATACGTTATGAGACCCTTGAACAGGGTCTCCTTGGAAACCGTTACCATGGCAACGCAAATCAAGCACAAAAAACATTCAAGGGTGTAGCTCTTATGGGTTAACACACGTTGACCAAATACTAACCCATTTGCTTGATTTAGGAAAGAGAGATGATTTTTTTAATTTTTGCACCTACACAAAACTGCTGGAATTTGGTGCTTCAAAATACCCCCCACCCCCCCCCCCCCCCCTCAAAAATCGCAGTGTACCAAGTCACTGACCCCACAATTCGAATATATGGCGATCCAATCAGTAATCTGTGGGTATCTAGCTATCAGAATCCGTGGTCAAACCTTTTGTGTGGCAGGGGTGCTATGTAACTCATTTTCTAGGCCTCTTTTTGAAATCTGCTCCTTGACTACATCCATACAAGGGGGAAGCTTCAGTCTCAGTGCCGCAGGCACTTAAGGCATACTTTGGGCCTAATTTGCATAAAATTTACCCAAAAGTCATAACCTTGCAGAAATCTGTCGGAAAACTGTCAAACTTGGCAATTGTGCAAAAACTGAAGACCCTAACTCAGTTTTGACTTCGTATCAATCATTTGGGTCGTGTGACCAATTAAGGCTTAATAATGGTTATAATTTTCAGGGTGAAATGAGGAATATAAAATGAAATGGAATTAAATCTTTTTGGGTGTCATTCTGTTACACAGAGTTTTAAAGTGCTTAAGTCAGATTGCCATGGGAGTAGAATTAAGGCTGTTTTTCAAGAAAGCATAATGGCGGTCAGTCGGTTCTGGCGTTACTCTGCGACTTTTGTAGTGTTTATGGTTGTAGTACTGCTGCTGCAAACGCATGTCCAGAGTATTAAGATTGTAAGTTTCTCCTCTTTGCTTGCTGTTGCTGCTAAACTCGATATTTAGCATTTTCCTGGTCAAAATTCAGGATTACATCGCCGCCCACATGCTTTGGATTTGCCGCCATTGTGTAAACTTCAAGCTGGCTTGAAGCTGCTAAACATTTCACTCGCCGCTTCGTTGGTTGTTCTTGCGGGTGATGTAAGCTTAAATCCAGGCCCGACAAAGGATCCATGTGTTCTGTGTGCCAAAGGTTGTCGAGCGATTCAAAAGGCCGTACAATGCGACAAATGCGATTGCTGGTTTCATACGAAATGCATGAACATGAATCATCGTGAGTATCTTGATGTCAGCGATTCAACTGCCAACTGGTGTTGTACGGACTGTTTGTTTCCCAGACCATTTTCACCAACAAATTCTGACTGCAACATGAAAACCACGGCTTCAAACGATTCGAATGATCCTGATCCAGAAGTTCGCCTGGTAAGAGGATTTAAGATCGCCCACCTGAACATCAACAGACTTATAAACAAAATGGATGGCGTTCGCGAATTAATGTCAACTCATGTTTTTGACATGCTCGCACTAAGTGAAACTTGGCTTTCTCCGAACATAACTCACATCGAAGTCGATATGGTGGGATACACGGTAGCTCGAAAAGACCGCACTGGATTGGCTAAGTTGAACGGGGGTAGAGTTTTGCTTTATGTACGAGAGAACATTCCTTTCACTGTGAAAAATGACTTGGCAGCAAAAAATGAAGAACTGTTATGGATCGAAATTAACAGGCCGAAGTGCAAACCGCTTTTGATTGCCACTGGATATAAGCCTCCAAACCTGAAAGAAACAAACTTTATTGACTCCTTGAGCAACTCCTTTGTGAAAATTGACCTTGAAAAGAATGGTATAGTACTGCTGGGCGACTTTAACATCGACCAACTCGGTAAAAGTCCCGCAAGCACATTGCTAAAATCGTTTGCAATTGACAATGACTTCAAGCAGACCATAAATGAGCCAACAAGAATTACTGAGTACTCGAAGACTCTTATTGACCTGATCTTTACCAACAGAGAACACAAAATTGTTCAATCTGGTGTCCTTCACACGACATTAAGTAACCATAGCTTAGTTTTTTGTGTGTTGAAAGCTGGCGTCGCGAGACTTCCATCAAGGAAATTTGAATATCGCTCATTCAAGAATTATAATAAGAAGGCGTTCGTAAATGATGTTAATCATGTCCCCTGGTCAGTCATCAGTGGAATGGAAAGTATTGATGATGCTGTTTTCCTATGGGAACGTTTGTTCTCTGAAATAGCTAACAAGCACGCTCCTCTGAAGCTTAAGCGTGTTAAAGGAAGCAAAACCCCATGGGTAACACCAAAACTTGCTGAAATGAAACGGGATAAGAATTACCACTTCAGGAAGGCACGCACCACCAATTGTACTTACCATTGGAGAATGTACAGGAAACTGCGGAATTACACCAATCACGAGGAAAAGAATCTGAAATCGAAGTACTTTTGTCGGATGATCAAAGATGCAAAGGGTGTTTGTAGCGAAATGTGGCAGGCAATAAAACAAGTGCTTCCTGACGCAAAGAAGTCGACGGTGTTCTCCATCTTTGAGAAAGAAAAGTGGCACAATGAAAGCCTATCTGTCGCCAAGATCATGAACCAATACTTTGTGTCTATTGGTAAAGCGTTGGCAAAACCATTTCAAAATATTTCTGCTATTCCTTCTTCCAGTACCCTTCCTTTTGAATTTCACCTAAATAACATGAGTGTGAACTTTGTCCACAATGCCCTCGGATCATTGAAAGCGAACAAAGCTGTCGGACTTGATAAGCTAAGTGCCCGCTTGTTAAAGGATGCCTCTGATGTCATCGCTCCACTCCTAGCTAGTTTGATTAACAAATCCTTCGCCGATGGAGTATTTCCTGAGGTATGGAAGTCAGCAAAAGTTGCCGTATTATTCAAAGGCGGAGATAAGACACTGAAGGATAATTATCGACCGATATCAATCTTACCAACCATCAGTAAGATTATAGAGAGATCAGCGCATGTTCAGTTATGTTCCTACTTAGAAGAGAACAAGCTGTTCTCACAATCACAGTTTGGCTTCTGCCAAAAGTGCTCAACATCTACCGCCTTAATCACCTTCACAGATCAAATCCTGGAGACTATGGACAAAGGATACGTGACGGGAGCAGTGTTCCTGGATTTACGCAAGGCTTTTGACACTGTTGACCACTTGCTCCTTATTAACACGCTTAAGGGTCTAGGATTGGCAGGAAAAAGTCTGGCATGGTTCCGCTCATATCTCTCTGGTCGAACTCAGCAAACGAAGTGTGAAAATGAACTGTCTCCCCCAGCTAAAATCACTGTGGGGGTACTGCAGGGTAGTATTCTCGGTCCGTTGTTATTCTTAGTGTATATAAATGGCATTCAATCTGTACTAAAACACTCAAGGATGACTATGTTTGCTGATGACATGGCATTTTACTGTCATGAGAATTCACCAACTGATTTGCAATTAAAGCTAAATGCAGACCTGGCAGCGATTACATCCTGGCTACACGACAATAAGTTGACATTAAATTTGCAAAGTCGAAGTTTATGATCATCGGTAGTCGTGCGAAACTGAATCAATTTAATGATATAGCTCTTGACGCTAATAACGATCGGCTGGAGAATGTTACGGAATTCAAATACCTTGGCATGACCATAAATCAGTACCTAACCTGGCACGATCATATTGACCAATCACAAAGCAAAGTTGCGAAGAGGTTAGGGGTTTTAAAGAGAATTAAGCATCTGCTCCCTGTTTATGCAAGACAGATCTATGTCACAACAATGGTCATCCCAATACTTGAATATGTAAGTATCGTATGGGGCGACAGAAACAACAAAGTTTTAATGGATTCTATCCAAGTTCTCCAAAATAGAGCAGCCAAGATGGTCCTGGATAGGGCGCCACATTCGTCTTCAACTGAAGCACTTGCAGATCTGAATTGGGTGAATGAAACGCTGCCTTTATATGTACAATTTAATAAACTCGGACAATAGAAAGAACATGGTCATCCGAGGTTCGGACCATCACAGTCACAACACTCGGTCAAAGGACACTGTTCGAATCATAAAATCAGATACTAACTGGGGACTGCTTAGATCCCTAAATAGTGCCTTACTTGACTGGGATGCCCTACCTATGGAGATGAGAAACCTCTCTTATCATGCTTTTAGAATATCGTTACATAATAGGTTTAAATTTTAAAATAGCTTTCCATTTTTTCAACTTTTAAGTAGAACTTAGGTGTTTAATCCCTCTTAATTTTTCTAATATTTAAATTAGCGTTTTAGTATTTTGGTTAAATTTTATCTTGTTATATTTTCACAGTGCCCTATTGAAAACCACCTTGTGTGATACAGGCCATCTGTTTAAAGAATTGCATTATTATTATTATTATTATTATTATTATTATTATTATTATTATTATTATTATTATCATACATGACAAGGGGAAAATTATTACAAATCCGATCATATTGAATCATTTACTTACATTCAGAGTGTTTTACGAGGAGAGGTCCATGCAAGTATGAAAAAGAAAGTCTATAAAGTCATGGTGAGTTTACTTCAAATTAGAGCTATCGATCGTATTATAGTAGCTGAAGGAATCTTTACAGATACCAGGTACCTTCTTGTTTTGTCATTTACTTCCAGACTTTAGAATAAGTTAAGAATTATTTCTAGTTCGTCGATTCCCTTTATCAAGTAAGGCAGGCATATTTTGCTCGAAAATCGTACAGTTGTAAACAGTATAGCTTAAGCAAAGAAGATTCAGTTAAGATGTTTTTATACCAAGACATTTCTTACTTGATGTTGTCCGAGATTCTATCTTAATTGCCATTTAGATATACCTGAATGACCAATTCAATATAAAATCCATGGAGTGTGAATGCCCAAGGGGAACATTCAAATGCAGTCATGCGGCTGCTCTTTTCATACACGGTATACATGACTTAAGCCACACAGATATCGAGTGCCAGTAGAGGAAAAGGAAATCAAGCAGCTCTCTGTCCTTGCTGGCAGTCGAAGAATTGATTCCTCTGCCGAAGAAGTAGGTGGCGATTTCTCGATCTCCCAACAAAGCAGATCTATCTGCGCTGTATGAAAGCTTAAAGGAATGTGGGAGGTTTACTGGTTTATGCTGACTTATGAGCCCAGAGCCTGCACCCCAAGCCAAACTTCCTGTGCCAACAATTGAGGAAATCATCTACTCAGAGGAGTCCATCCAAACCAGAGGTGCACAGCAACAGCTGGACTGCTTGGTATGTAAAGCCAAAATCACACAAGCAAATGTTCTTTTAGTCAGTCAGATCATCGTTGGCCAACGAGACAACCCATCTGGCATCTTGGCATCTTGGCATCTTGCAAGACGAGGGCGGCTTACTGCAAGCAATTTTGGGTCCGTTCTGCAAGCCAAAAGAGTGACCCCTTCACTTCTCAAGCGACCCCTTGGGGAGTATGACTTGTCTAGAGTAAAGGCAGTACAGTGGGGGGGGGGGGGGGGTAAATTTCCAATTTAACTGGAAAAACTGTCCAGGAAACTGGCATATGGCTGGATGGTTCTGGAATTCTTGGTGCTTCCCCAGATGGGATTGTGGGTGAAGACTGTTTTGGAGGCCAAGTGCCCTTATACGGAAAGGAACATGACAATTGAAGAGGCTGTCAACAGCCCCCCAATTTCTGCTTAAAGAAAACTGAAAGTGGCCAATATGCTTTAAAGGAAGAACATGTCTATTGGCACTAGGTGCAAGGGGAGATGTCTTTTTCTCGCAGGAAGTTTTGCTATTTTGTTGTCTGGACATCTAAAGATGTGGTAGTTTTAAAAATAGCAAAGTATGAAGCCTCGAGTGACAACATTTTAAAGCTCACCCAGTTTTATTTTGAACACCCTTCCCAAAGGTTGTTGACCGACAATTATAGGTTTCCAGTACTATTACTACCTGTAATAAGTTTTCAAAGAAATTATAAATTTTAGAAATCTTCAGAAGCCTTTGGGTATTCTTCGACAATCATGTAATTTTGGAATGCCTCAAGATCCTGGGGGGACTCTCAGGTGGGGGGGGGGGGACTCAGGTTTACTTCAATAATCTTAGGAATACCTCAGAAGATCATCAGGGTTGTCTTTTGCTTTAAATATTTGTACATGTGTTACACTTTTTGCACTGCATGGTGTTAAATTTGAACTGTACTGCTCTGTTATGGTCAAATGTCAGGCTGAAATTATACATACATCTGTGAATTCAAAATGAAAGCAGATTTATTTCCTTTTTTGAAAGAAAAGGTATACAGTTCAACATGTATTTTACCAAGTACTTAATTCCCTTTCAACAATAAATATTTATTGTACTGCTCTGTTATGGTCAAATGTTGTTAATTGAGAATAATCCACTGTCACGTCTTCCTATGCAGTTCCTCTGGGAAAATGATTCTGCATCAAAATTCAAAGATGTCTTGCGCTCACCTGATCTTCAAATGCTCATACGAGATTATCTTGACGACGACAACTCGTTTCTAGATGTTAACACCAGGCTAAAAAAAGTGGAGAACATGCTAATCTCAGCAGCTAAAAGAAGCTTGAAGATAAGAAAACCAAAACTTCGCAAAAAAATGAAGCCAGTTGTTTCAAAAGACACGAGGTAAGAAAGCTCTCAAACCAAAAACACAGGGACCCCTTAAATGAAAACTTGCAGGAGAAGTATCATATTGCCTTAGCAGATTATAAACAGCTTTTGAGTAGAAAACAAACTGAGTATTACAACTCAAAGATTACGGAATTAGAAAAAAGTACAGAAAATTCGGATAAGAAACACTTTTGGCAATGTTTAAAATCGATGGATGACACGCAAAAAGATAAAGATATCCCATTAATATCGGAGGAAAGATGGCTCAATTATTTCCGTTCACTTCACTTGGAAAAGCCTTTAAATCCTACACAGCAGTCAATTATTAATGACTTGACATACCTTGAAAGTCGTAAAGATCAGATGGCCTCTTTAGTCTACTTCATTACCGAAAATGAAATTGTTACAGCCGTGAAGAGAATGAAAAATAACAAATCATCGTTCTCAGACAAAATAAAAAATGAAATGATCAAAGCTAGCCTTCAAGACATGATGCCCGTATATCTTAAACTTTTTAATTCAATTCTTATTTCAGGTAAAATGCCTGAGACGTGGTGTCGCGGCCTTATTACACCAATATATAAATCAGGTGATAGAAGTGATCCGTCAAATTATCGGGGAATTTGTGTTCAAGCTGTCTAGGAAAATTGTTCTGTTCTATTTTAAACCAAAGTCTGTTTAAGCATGTCAACTCGTGTAACATTCTCCACAATTCCCAGATTGGTTTCCTACCAAACAATCGTACAGCAGACCACGTCCTCACAATAAGAACGTTAGCAGATAAATATGTGCATAACCACAACGAGAAAATATATGCTTGTTTCGTAGATTGCAATATAAACGACCGGCAAAGCAGGCTTGACGAGAATGTCAAAGATTTAGTCACAAGTGATCCAGCTTAGTGCCGCCACAGTTTAAACACAAACATGTCACCCTTCACTGTCATGCATAGGAGCATCCTCCTAGCTGTAACTTATAAGTCAATATTAAAATGTTTAATAAATATTCAAATAACATGTCTCTAGTTGCACACACTGGAGTCAGTGTCTGCCTGTTTCTACAAATCCAACTGGGCTGGTGCTTTCACAACTCTGCCCGAGCAAGTCCTCACTTTGTTTGGTGGTGGCAGATTGCGGTCTGCATCACTGTTGATTGACCTTTCTGTGGACTGAGATGTTCCCTGCCTTTTTAAGTCCTTTGTTGTAGCTGATTGGGCCTGCACAGTCGTGATTCTGTACTTTGGTGTTGGACTTGTGTGTGCTGGACTTTGGTTCTTTGGGTCAGGGAGTCCTTTTGCGACGATTGTAGCTCCTTTTGAAGAGGAGGCACTGGTCCACTTGTAGTACGCAGTGGCTGTGACCTTTTGAAGAGGAGGCACTGGTCCACTTATGGTATGTAGTGGCTGTGGTAATGGTTCACTGTCCTCACAAGTGTCTGAATGTTGTGTTTGGTCACCTGTTTGCTGGGACATATAAGTCTCTGCACCAGGGGGTGGGGCTGCAGCCAATCTGATCTGTGCGCCATTTCTGGGAATCTTTCCATGAGGGGTAACCAGAGTGTACGGCGTTGGCGAGGACACTCTCAACAATGCCGTGAGGCCATGCAGAATGCTTATACAAGATATAATGAAAGTAACATCCCTAGAAAACATTCCCGGCCTCGCCATTTTCATCGATTTCAAAAAAGCTTTTGACTCGCTCGATTGGAACTTTTTAAACAAAACCTTGCAGTCGTTTAACTTTGGACCTTACATTCAAAAGTGGGTAAAAACCTTCTACACCGACATCTCCAGTTGTGTCGTTAATAATGGCTACGCGTCGGAATTTTTCCATCTGCAAAGAGGCGTAAGACAGGGGTGCCCGCTATCAGGTATCCTCTTTGTCCTCTGCGCTGAAATCCTAGCCAATGCCATCTGAAACAATCAATACATCAAAGGTATTAAAATTCATGACAAGGAATTTAAAATTTCGCAATATGCTGATGACACGACTGCCTTCGTTTCCGACATAACCTCAGCTGAAAAACTGTTTGAGATACTGAACGCTTTTCAGCTCTCTTCTGGACTAGAAGTCAACAAATCTAAAACCGAAGCAATGTGGCTAGGTGCTCTCAGACACAACCCTGAAGCTCCTTTAGATATTACTTGGCCCTCAAAACCGATAAATTCCCTTGGTATTGACTTTACCTACAACGAGGAAGTCTCTTACAAGAAAAACTTTGAACAAAAATTGACTTCAATGAAAAGCATACTTAACATATGGCTTCCAAGAAACCTCACTTTGTATGGCCGAATAACTATCCTCAAAACCCTCGGGCTATCGAAACTCATCTATAACACATCAATGCTGTCTTTTCCGCCAAACTTTCCAGTTTTGGTAAAACAAATCATTTCCGATTTTGTTTGGAACAGTAAACCTGCTAAAATAAAGCACACGACAATGATAGGACCAAAAACAAAAGGTGGCTTAGATCTACCGGACTTTGATATTATTACCAAAGCTTTGAAAGTCTCCTGGATACGAAGATTACATGAAAGCAATCTTAATGCATGCTGGAGTCACATACCGTTATCATATATAAAGCATTTAGGAGGACCTTTCCTATTCGAATGCAACTATAACCTAAAATCGCTTAAAATAGATATTCCAATTGACTTTTACAAAGACGTATTTTACATCTGGCAGACTATTAACCAACACACTCCAGAAACAAAAGAACAAATATTTAATGAAATCATATGGAACAACTCTTTTATCAAAATTGAAGGCTTCTCCGTGTATTATAGAAAATGGCACGAATCGGGAGTCGTCCGAATCAAAGATATCTTCTGTGGAAACAACTTCTTAACATTTAATGATTTCTACACTAAATTCCAAATCAAAACAACATTTCTTAAGTACTGTGGTTTATGTAATGCCATACCCGCCAGTTGGATCCGTTTACTAAAAAGCTCTGCTGACGAAGCGCAGCGCAAATCGGATCATAACCAGAAGATAGATATCGGTAAATTGTCATGCAAAGTGGCTACCAAAATTCTTATAGACAAAAAGTTTGAAACTCCGACTGCAGAAAGAAGAATGAGGCAATTGAGCCTGGATGATAGCACAGTACGCGCTATCTACGATATTCCTTTTAAAGTAACAAAAGACATTCGACTTTCTATCTTCCAATTCAAAATTATCCACCATATTTTACCAACCAATTCCACCCTTTACAGGGATAAAATCAAGGATCATGATAAATGTCACCTATGCACGCAAACGCAAACTCTGAGACATCTTTTTGTCTCTTGTCCGAATGTTCAGGCTTTCTGGAATACGTTTGCTACGTGGTGGAACGTCAAAAATGACGATCCCATTGAGTTACACGAGAAAAACATTATCTATGGTTTTACAATTAACTCTCCTTTGCGACTTGGCTTAAACCTCTGTGTACTTATTGCTAAATACTATATCTACACTGCCTCGAAAGATGAACAACACTACTACTTCGAAACCTTCCTAGCCCTCCTAAAAGATAAAATATCTATCGAAAAAAGTAGTTCAAAGTCTCAAATTCAAGTCTAAATCTCTTTTCGGTGAAATTTCGTAAGGCACTTTATTTTATTTATTTATTTTATTATTGTTTTTTTTTTTTTTTTTTCTGATTCTTTTTTTCCCGTAATTAGTCTTTGTAGTCGTCATAGTTGTCTATTTACCTCAGTTTTTCTGTTTTGTATACTTATCGTCTTAAATGTTAAGCTTTTGTATCTGTAAATAACGTAATGTTTGAAATAAAAAAATAAAAAAAATAGCCCTCTGTCTAGGGTGGGAAAAAAAAAAAAAAATGCAGAATGCTTGTGCTGAGGGTTGGGTTTTGCATATACCCACTGCCCTGGCTGAATTACATCAGGGAGCATTCCTTCCAGTTTTCTGTCGTACTACAGTTTTGCTCTTGCCTGGCGTGCCCCAATCTCAGTTTTGACAGTACCAGGATATGCAACTTCAGGCTGAAGAAGCGTGTCATGGGAAGGATACCCTTTGTGCATTGGGAGGTGACCTTTGA
>CAXIQD010000223.1:0-28017 GCA_964030785.1 Siderastrea siderea | reverse complement strand
AAAACCCCATTTTGGGGCATTCCCAGAGGCTAAAAAGGTGTTGTTAACTCCGCAAGGCTGCGCAAGGCTGCGCACTGGCCCAATAATAATGCAAATCCCTCGGGGCTATCAGAAAAAAAAGTTTATTGTGTAGAAAGTCTGCGATTTTGTCGATAAGGTGGGAATTTCAGTTTTGAGAGGGGTGGGGTGGGTCCCTCAAAAAAGTGCTGGTTTTGGTGCAACGGCCCCAGCACAAAAGCACCCCAGATCCCGTTGCGGCACCAAAAAACATTCCATTTGGCACTATTTTTATCGAATTTGGCGATACTAAAAGTGCTGCACTTTTTCAGGCTTGAATTAGCCCCAAAAGCAGAAAAAAGCTAATTGGCGCTCTCAGCTGCATGCACAAAGGTCCCAAAGGCATTTAATCCCTCTGGGACCATCCGAAAAAAATTCCTTTTGTGCAAAAGCACAAAGGAGGCGCGATATGTGCGATCCTTAGGGAAAAAACCCCATTTTTGGCCTTCCCAGAGGCTAAAAAAGGTGTTGTTAACTGCCCAAGGCTGCGCAAGGCTGCGCACTGGCCCAATAATAATGCAAATCCCTCGGGGCTATCAGAAAAAAAGTTTATTGTGTAGAAAGGCACGATATGTGCGAGCCTTAGGGAAAAAACCCCATTTTTGGCCTTCCCAGAGGCTAAAAAAGCTAACTGGCAGTCTCAGCTGCATGCACAAAGCTCCAAAATGCATTCAATCCCTCTGGGACCATCCGAAAAAAAATTCCTTTTGTGCAAAAGCACAAAGAAGGCGCGATATGTGCGATCCTTAGGGAAAAACCCCATTTTGGGGCATTCCCAGAGGCTAAAAAAGGTGTTGTTAACTCCGCAAGGCTGCGCAAGGCTGCGCACTGGCCCAATAATAATGCAAATCCCTCGGGGCTATCAGAAAAAAAAGTTTATTGTGTAGAAAGTCTGCGATTTTGTCGATAAGGTGGGAATTTCAGTTTTGAGAGGGGTGGGGTGGGTCCCTCAAAAAAGTGCTGGTTTTGGTGCAACGGCCCCAGCACAAAAGCACCCCAGATCCCGTTGCGGCACCAAAAAACATTCCATTTGGCACTATTTTTATCGAATTTGGCGATACTAAAAAGTGCTGCACTTTTTCAGGGCTTGAATTAGCCCCCAAAAGCAGAAAAAAGCTAATTGGCGCTCTCAGCTGCATGCACAAAGGTCCCAAAGGCATTTAATCCCTCTGGGACCATCCGAAAAAATTCCTTTTGTGCAAAAGCACAAAGGAGGCGCGATATGTGCGATCCTTAGGGAAAAAACCCCATTTTTGGCCTTCCCAGAGGCTAAAAAAGGTGTTGTTAACTGCCCAAGGCTGCGCAAGGCTGCGCACTGGCCCAATAATAATGCAAATCCCTCGGGGCTATCAGAAAAAAAAGTTTATTGTGTAGAAAGGCACGATATGTGCGAGCCTTAGGGAAAAACCCCATTTTTGGCCTTCCCAGAGGCTAAAAAAGCTAACTGGCAGTCTCAGCTGCATGCACAAAGCTCCAAAATGCATTCAATCCCTCTGGGACCATCCGAAAAAAATTCCTTTTGTGCAAAAGCACAAAGAAGGCGCGATATGTGCGATCCTTAGGGAAAAACCCCATTTTGGGGCATTCCCAGAGGCTAAAAAAGGTGTTGTTAACTCCGCAAGGCTGCGCAAGGCTGCGCACTGGCCCAATAATAATGCAAATCCCTCGGGGCTATCAGAAAAAAAAGTTTATTGTGTAGAAAGTCTGCGATTTTGTCGATAAGGTGGGAATTTCAGTTTTGAGAGGGGTGGGGTGGGTCCCTCAAAAAAGTGCTGGTTTTGGTGCAACGGCCCCAGCACAAAAGCACCCCAGATCCCGTTGCGGCACCAAAAAACATTCCATTTGGCACTATTTTTATCGAATTTGGCGATACTAAAAAGTGCTGCACTTTTTCAGGGCTTGAATTAGCCCCCAAAAGCAGAAAAAAGCTAATTGGCGCTCTCAGCTGCATGCACAAAGGTCCCAAAGGCATTTAATCCCTCTGGGACCATCCGAAAAAAATTCCTTTTGTGCAAAAGCACAAAGGAGGCGCGATATGTGCGATCCTTAGGGAAAAAACCCCATTTTTGGCCTTCCCAGAGGCTAAAAAAGGTGTTGTTAACTGCCCAAGGCTGCGCAAGGCTGCGCACTGGCCCAATAATAATGCAAATCCCTCGGGGCTATCAGAAAAAAAAGTTTATTGTGTAGAAAGGCACGATATGTGCGAGCCTTAGGGAAAAAACCCCATTTTTGGCCTTCCCAGAGGCTAAAAAAGCTAACTGGCAGTCTCAGCTGCATGCACAAAGCTCCAAAATGCATTCAATCCCTCTGGGACCATCCGAAAAAAATTCCTTTTGTGCAAAAGCACAAAGAAGGCGCGATATGTGCGATCCTTAGGGAAAAAACCCCATTTTGGGGCATTCCCAGAGGCTAAAAAAGGTGTTGTTAACTCCGCAAGGCTGCGCAAGGCTGCGCACTGGCCCAATAATAATGCAAATCCCTCGGGGCTATCAGAAAAAAAGTTTATTGTGTAGAAAGTCTGCGATTTTGTCGATAAGGTGGGAATTTCAGTTTTGAGAGGGGTGGGGTGGGTCCCTCAAAAAAGTGCTGGTTTTGGTGCAACGGCCCCAGCACAAAAGCACCCCAGATCCCGTTGCGGCACCAAAAAACATTCCATTTGGCACTATTTTTATCGAATTTGGCGATACTAAAAAGTGCTGCACTTTTTCAGGGCTTGAATTAGCCCCCAAAAGCAGAAAAAAGCTAATTGGCGCTCTCAGCTGCATGCACAAAGGTCCCAAAGGCATTTAATCCCTCTGGGACCATCCGAAAAAAATTCCTTTTGTGCAAAAGCACAAAGGAGGCGCGATATGTGCGATCCTTAGGGAAAAACCCCATTTTTGGCCTTCCCAGAGGCTAAAAAAGGTGTTGTTAACTGCCCAAGGCTGCGCAAGGCTGCGCACTGGCCCAATAATAATGCAAATCCCTCGGGGCTATCAGAAAAAAAAGTTTATTGTGTAGAAAGGCACGATATGTGCGAGCCTTAGGGAAAAACCCCATTTTTGGCCTTCCCAGAGGCTAAAAAAGCTAACTGGCAGTCTCAGCTGCATGCACAAAGCTCCAAAATGCATTCAATCCCTCTGGGACCATCCGAAAAAAATTCCTTTTGTGCAAAAGCACAAAGAAGGCGCGATATGTGCGATCCTTAGGGAAAAAACCCCATTTTGGGGCATTCCCAGAGGCTAAAAAAGGTGTTGTTAACTCCGCAAGGCTGCGCAAGGCTGCGCACTGGCCCAATAATAATGCAAATCCCTCGGGGCTATCAGAAAAAAAAGTTTATTGTGTAGAAAGTCTGCGATTTTGTCGATAAGGTGGGAATTTCAGTTTTGAGAGGGGTGGGGTGGGTCCCTCAAAAAAGTGCTGGTTTTGGTGCAACGGCCCCAGCACAAAAGCACCCCAGATCCCGTTGCGGCACCAAAAAACATTCCATTTGGCACTATTTTTATCGAATTTGGCGATACTAAAAAGTGCTGCACTTTTTCAGGGCTTGAATTAGCCCCAAAAGCAGAAAAAAGCTAATTGGCGCTCTCAGCTGCATGCACAAAGGTCCCAAAGGCATTTAATCCCTCTGGGACCATCCGAAAAAAATTCCTTTTGTGCAAAAGCACAAAGGAGGCGCGATATGTGCGATCCTTAGGGAAAAAACCCCATTTTTGGCCTTCCCAGAGGCTAAAAAAGGTGTTGTTAACTGCCCAAGGCTGCGCAAGGCTGCGCACTGGCCCAATAATAATGCAAATCCCTCGGGGCTATCAGAAAAAAAAGTTTATTGTGTAGAAAGGCACGATATGTGCGAGCCTTAGGGAAAAAACCCCATTTTTGGCCTTCCCAGAGGCTAAAAAAGCTAACTGGCAGTCTCAGCTGCATGCACAAAGCTCCAAAATGCATTCAATCCCTCTGGGACCATCCGAAAAAAATTCCTTTTGTGCAAAAGCACAAAGAAGGCGCGATATGTGCGATCCTTAGGGAAAAAACCCCATTTTGGGGCATTCCCAGAGGCTAAAAAAGGTGTTGTTAACTCCGCAAGGCTGCGCAAGGCTGCGCACTGGCCCAATAATAATGCAAATCCCTCGGGGCTATCAGAAAAAAAAGTTTATTGTGTAGAAAGTCTGCGATTTTGTCGATAAGGTGGGAATTTCAGTTTTGAGAGGGGTGGGGTGGGTCCCTCAAAAAAGTGCTGGTTTTGGTGCAACGGCCCCAGCACAAAAGCACCCCAGATCCCGTTGCGGCACCAAAAAACATTCCATTTGGCACTATTTTTATCGAATTTGGCGATACTAAAAAGTGCTGCACTTTTTCAGGGCTTGAATTAGCCCCCAAAAGCAGAAAAAAGCTAATTGGCGCTCTCAGCTGCATGCACAAAGGTCCCAAAGGCATTTAATCCCTCTGGGACCATCCGAAAAAAATTCCTTTTGTGCAAAAGCACAAAGGAGGCGCGATATGTGCGATCCTTAGGGAAAAAACCCCATTTTTGGCCTTCCCAGAGGCTAAAAAAGGTGTTGTTAACTGCCCAAGGCTGCGCAAGGCTGCGCACTGGCCCAATAATAATGCAAATCCCTCGGGGCTATCAGAAAAAAAAGTTTATTGTGTAGAAAGGCACGATATGTGCGAGCCTTAGGGAAAAAACCCCATTTTTGGCCTTCCCAGAGGCTAAAAAAGCTAACTGGCAGTCTCAGCTGCATGCACAAAGCTCCAAAATGCATTCAATCCCTCTGGGACCATCCGAAAAAAATTCCTTTTGTGCAAAAGCACAAAGAAGGCGCGATATGTGCGATCCTTAGGGAAAAAACCCCATTTTGGGGCATTCCCAGAGGCTAAAAAAGTGTTGTTAACTCCGCAAGGCTGCGCAAGGCTGCGCACTGGCCCAATAATAATGCAAATCCCTCGGGGCTATCAGAAAAAAAAGTTTATTGTGTAGAAAGTCTGCGATTTTGTCGATAAGGTGGGAATTTCAGTTTTGAGAGGGGTGGGGTGGGTCCCTCAAAAAAGTGCTGGTTTTGGTGCAACGGCCCCAGCACAAAAGCACCCCAGATCCCGTTGCGGCACCAAAAAACATTCCATTTGGCACTATTTTTATCGAATTTGGCGATACTAAAAAGTGCTGCACTTTTTCAGGGCTTGAATTAGCCCCCAAAAGCAGAAAAAAGCTAATTGGCGCTCTCAGCTGCATGCACAAAGGTCCCAAAGGCATTTAACCCCTCTGGGACCATCCGAAAAAAATTCCTTTTGTGCAAAAGCACAAAGGAGGCGCGATATGTGCGATCCTTAGGGAAAAAACCCCATTTTTGGCCTTCCCAGAGGCTAAAAAAGGTGTTGTTAACTGCCCAAGGCTGCGCAAGGCTGCGCACTGGCCCAATAATAATGCAAATCCCTCGGGGCTATCAGAAAAAAAGTTTATTGTGTAGAAGGCACGATATGTGCGAGCCTTAGGGAAAAAACCCCATTTTTGGCCTTCCCAGAGGCTAAAAAAGCTAACTGGCAGTCTCAGCTGCATGCACAAAGCTCCAAAATGCATTCAATCCCTCTGGGACCATCCGAAAAAAATTCCTTTTGTGCAAAAGCACAAAGAAGGCGCGATATGTGCGATCCTTAGGGAAAAAACCCCATTTTGGGGGCATTCCCAGAGGCTAAAAAAGGTGTTGTTAACTCCGCAAGGCTGCGCAAGGCTGCGCACTGGCCCAATAATAATGCAAATCCCTCGGGGCTATCAGAAAAAAAAGTTTATTGTGTAGAAAGTCTGCGATTTTGTCGATAAGGTGGGAATTTCAGTTTTGAGAGGGGTGGGGTGGGTCCCTCAAAAAAGTGCTGGTTTTGGTGCAACGGCCCCAGCACAAAAGCACCCCAGATCCCGTTGCGGCACCAAAAAACATTCCATTTGGCACTATTTTTATCGAATTTGGCGATACTAAAAAGTGCTGCACTTTTTCAGGGCTTGAATTAGCCCCCAAAAGCAGAAAAAAGCTAATTGGCGCTCTCAGCTGCATGCACAAAGGTCCCAAAGGCATTTAATCCCTCTGGGACCATCCGAAAAAAATTCCTTTTGTGCAAAAGCACAAAGGAGGCGCGATATGTGCGATCCTTAGGGAAAAAACCCCCATTTTTGGCCTTCCCAGAGGCTAAAAAAGGTGTTGTTAACTGCCCAAGGCTGCGCAAGGCTGCGCACTGGCCCAATAATAATGCAAATCCCTCGGGGCTATCAGAAAAAAAAGTTTATTGTGTAGAAAGGCACGATATGTGCGAGCCTTAGGGAAAAAACCCCATTTTTGGCCTTCCCAGAGGCTAAAAAAGCTAACTGGCAGTCTCAGCTGCATGCACAAAGCTCCAAAATGCATTCAATCCCTCTGGGACCATCCGAAAAAAATTCCTTTTGTGCAAAAGCACAAAGAAGGCGCGATATGTGCGATCCTTAGGGAAAAAACCCCATTTTGGGGCATTCCCAGAGGCTAAAAAAGGTGTTGTTAACTCCGCAAGGCTGCGCAAGGCTGCGCACTGGCCCAATAATAATGCAAATCCCTCGGGGCTATCAGAAAAAAAAGTTTATTGTGTAGAAAGTCTGCGATTTTGTCGATAAAGGTGGGAATTTCAGTTTTGAGAGGGGTGGGGTGGGTCCCTCAAAAAAGTGCTGGTTTTGGTGCAACGGCCCCAGCACAAAAGCACCCCAGATCCCGTTGCGGCACCAAAAAACATTCCATTTGGCACTATTTTTATCGAATTTGGCGATACTAAAAAGTGCTGCACTTTTTCAGGGCTTGAATTAGCCCCCAAAAGCAGAAAAAAGCTAATTGGCGCTCTCAGCTGCATGCACAAAGGTCCCAAAGGCATTTAATCCCTCTGGGACCATCCGAAAAAAATTCCTTTTGTGCAAAAGCACAAAGGAGGCGCGATATGTGCGATCCTTAGGGAAAAACCCCATTTTTGGCCTTCCCAGAGGCTAAAAAAGGTGTTGTTAACTGCCCAAGGCTGCGCAAGGCTGCGCACTGGCCCAATAATAATGCAAATCCCTCGGGGCTATCAGAAAAAAAAGTTTATTGTGTAGAAAGGCACGATATGTGCGAGCCTTAGGGAAAAAACCCCATTTTTGGCCTTCCCAGAGGCTAAAAAAGCTAACTGGCAGTCTCAGCTGCATGCACAAAGCTCCAAAATGCATTCAATCCCTCTGGGACCATCCGAAAAAAATTCCTTTTGTGCAAAAGCACAAAGAAGGCGCGATATGTGCGATCCTTAGGGAAAAAACCCCATTTTGGGGCATTCCCAGAGGCTAAAAAAGGTGTTGTTAACTCCGCAAGGCTGCGCAAGGCTGCGCACTGGCCCAATAATAATGCAAATCCCTCGGGGCTATCAGAAAAAAAGTTTATTGTGTAGAAAGTCTGCGATTTTGTCGATAAGGTGGGAATTTCAGTTTTGAGAGGGGTGGGGTGGGTCCCTCAAAAAAGTGCTGGTTTTGGTGCAACGGCCCCAGCACAAAAGCACCCCAGATCCCGTTGCGGCACCAAAAAACATTCCATTTGGCACTATTTTTATCGAATTTGGCGATACTAAAAAGTGCTGCACTTTTCAGGGCTTGAATTAGCCCCCAAAAGCAGAAAAAAGCTAATTGGCGCTCTCAGCTGCATGCACAAAGGTCCCAAAGGCATTTAATCCCTCTGGGACCATCCGAAAAAATTCCTTTTGTGCAAAAGCACAAAGGAGGCGCGATATGTGCGATCCTTAGGGAAAAAACCCCATTTTTGGCCTTCCCAGAGGCTAAAAAAGGTGTTGTTAACTGCCCAAGGCTGCGCAAGGCTGCGCACTGGCCCAATAATAATGCAAATCCCTCGGGGCTATCAGAAAAAAAAGTTTATTGTGTAGAAAGGCACGATATGTGCGAGCCTTAGGGAAAAAACCCCATTTTTGGCCTTCCCAGAGGCTAAAAAAGCTAACTGGCAGTCTCAGCTGCATGCACAAAGCTCCAAAATGCATTCAATCCCTCTGGGACCATCCGAAAAAAATTCCTTTTGTGCAAAAGCACAAAGAAGGCGCGATATGTGCGATCCTTAGGGAAAAAACCCCATTTTGGGGCATTCCCAGAGGCTAAAAAAGGTGTTGTTAACTCCGCAAGGCTGCGCAAGGCTGCGCACTGGCCCAATAATAATGCAAATCCCTCGGGGCTATCAGAAAAAAAAGTTTATTGTGTAGAAAGTCTGCGATTTTGTCGATAAGGTGGGAATTTCAGTTTTGAGAGGGGTGGGGTGGGTCCCTCAAAAAAGTGCTGGTTTTGGTGCAACGGCCCCAGCACAAAAGCACCCCAGATCCCGTTGCGGCACCAAAAAACATTCCATTTGGCACTATTTTTATCGAATTTGGCGATACTAAAAAGTGCTGCACTTTTTCAGGGCTTGAATTAGCCCCCAAAAGCAGAAAAAAGCTAATTGGCGCTCTCAGCTGCATGCACAAAGGTCCCAAAGGCATTTAATCCCTCTGGGACCATCCGAAAAAAATTCCTTTTGTGCAAAAGCACAAAGGAGGCGCGATATGTGCGATCCTTAGGGAAAAAACCCCATTTTTGGCCTTCCCAGAGGCTAAAAAAGGTGTTGTTAACTGCCCAAGGCTGCGCAAGGCTGCGCACTGGCCCAATAATAATGCAAATCCCTCGGGGCTATCAGAAAAAAAAGTTTATTGTGTAGAAAGGCACGATATGTGCGAGCCTTAGGGAAAAAACCCCATTTTTGGCCTTCCCAGAGGCTAAAAAAGCTAACTGGCAGTCTCAGCTGCATGCACAAAGCTCCAAAATGCATTCAATCCCTCTGGGACCATCCGAAAAAAATTCCTTTTGTGCAAAAGCACAAAGAAGGCGCGATATGTGCGATCCTTAGGGAAAAAACCCCATTTTGGGGCATTCCCAGAGGCTAAAAAAGGTGTTGTTAACTCCGCAAGGCTGCGCAAGGCTGCGCACTGGCCCAATAATAATGCAAATCCCTCGGGGCTATCAGAAAAAAAAGTTTATTGTGTAGAAAGTCTGCGATTTTGTCGATAAGGTGGGAATTTCAGTTTTGAGAGGGGTGGGGTGGGTCCCTCAAAAAAGTGCTGGTTTTGGTGCAACGGCCCCAGCACAAAAGCACCCCAGATCCCGTTGCGGCACCAAAAAACATTCCATTTGGCACTATTTTTATCGAATTTGGCGATACTAAAAAGTGCTGCACTTTTTCAGGGCTTGAATTAGCCCCCAAAAGCAGAAAAAAGCTAATTGGCGCTCTCAGCTGCATGCACAAAGGTCCCAAAGGCATTTAATCCCTCTGGGACCATCCGAAAAAAATTCCTTTTGTGCAAAAGCACAAAGGAGGCGCGATATGTGCGATCCTTAGGGAAAAAACCCCATTTTTGGCCTTCCCAGAGGCTAAAAAAGGTGTTGTTAACTGCCCAAGGCTGCGCACTGGCCCAATAATAATGCAAATCCCTCGGGGCTATCAGAAAAAAAGTTTATTGTGTAGAAAGGCACGATATGTGCGAGCCTTAGGGAAAAAACCCCATTTTTGGCCTTCCCAGAGGCTAAAAAGCTAACTGGCAGTCTCAGCTGCATGCACAAAGCTCCAAAATGCATTCAATCCCTCTGGGACCATCCGAAAAAAATTCCTTTTGTGCAAAAGCACAAAGAAGGCGCGATATGTGCGATCCTTAGGGAAAAAACCCCATTTTGGGGCATTCCCAGAGGCTAAAAAAGGTGTTGTTAACTCCGCAAGGCTGCGCAAGGCTGCGCACTGGCCCAATAATAATGCAAATCCCTCGGGGCTATCAGAAAAAAAAGTTTATTGTGTAGAAAGTCTGCGATTTTGTCGATAAGGTGGGAATTTCAGTTTTGAGAGGGGTGGGGTGGGTCCCTCAAAAAAGTGCTGGTTTTGGTGCAACGGCCCCAGCACAAAAGCACCCCAGATCCCGTTGCGGCACCAAAAAACATTCCATTTGGCACTATTTTTATCGAATTTGGCGATACTAAAAAGTGCTGCACTTTTTCAGGGCTTGAATTAGCCCCCAAAAGCAGAAAAAAGCTAATTGGCGCTCTCAGCTGCATGCACAAAGGTCCCAAAGGCATTTAATCCCTCTGGGACCATCCGAAAAAAATTCCTTTTGTGCAAAAGCACAAAGGAGGCGCGATATGTGCGATCCTTAGGGAAAAAACCCCATTTTTGGCCTTCCCAGAGGCTAAAAAAGGTGTTGTTAACTGCCCAAGGCTGCGCAAGCTGCGCACTGGCCCAATAATAATGCAAATCCCTCGGGGCTATCAGAAAAAAGTTTATTGTGTAGAAAGGCACGATATGTGCGAGCCTTAGGGAAAAAACCCCATTTTTGGCCTTCCCAGAGGCTAAAAAAGCTAACTGGCAGTCTCAGCTGCATGCACAAAGCTCCAAAATGCATTCAATCCCTCTGGGACCATCCGAAAAAAATTCCTTTTGTGCAAAAGCACAAAGAAGGCGCGATATGTGCGATCCTTAGGGAAAAAACCCCATTTTGGGGCATTCCCAGAGGCTAAAAAAGGTGTTGTTAACTCCGCAAGGCTGCGCAAGGCTGCGCACTGGCCCAATAATAATGCAAATCCCTCGGGGCTATCAGAAAAAAAAGTTTATTGTGTAGAAAGTCTGCGATTTTGTCGATAAGGTGGGAATTTCAGTTTTGAGAGGGGTGGGGTGGGTCCCTCAAAAAAGTGCTGGTTTTGGTGCAACGGCCCCAGCACAAAAGCACCCCAGATCCCGTTGCGGCACCAAAAAACATTCCATTTGGCACTATTTTTATCGAATTTGGCGATACTAAAAAGTGCTGCACTTTTTCAGGGCTTGAATTAGCCCCCAAAAGCAGAAAAAAGCTAATTGGCGCTCTCAGCTGCATGCACAAAGGTCCCAAAGGCATTTAATCCCTCTGGGACCATCCGAAAAAATTCCTTTTGTGCAAAAGCACAAAGGAGGCGCGATATGTGCGATCCTTAGGGAAAAAACCCCATTTTTGGCCTTCCCAGAGGCTAAAAAAGGTGTTGTTAACTGCCCAAGGCTGCGCAAGGCTGCGCACTGGCCCAATAATAATGCAAATCCCTCGGGGCTATCAGAAAAAAAAGTTTATTGTGTAGAAAGGCACGATATGTGCGAGCCTTAGGGAAAAAACCCCATTTTTGGCCTTCCAGAGGCTAAAAAAGCTAACTGGCAGTCTCAGCTGCATGCACAAAGCTCCAAAATGCATTCAATCCCTCTGGGACCATCCGAAAAAAATTCCTTTTGTGCAAAAGCACAAAGAAGGCGCGATATGTGCGATCCTTAGGGAAAAAACCCCATTTTGGGGCATTCCCAGAGGCTAAAAAAGGTGTTGTTAACTCCGCAAGGCTGCGCAAGGCTGCGCACTGGCCCAATAATAATGCAAATCCCTCGGGGCTATCAGAAAAAAAAGTTTATTGTGTAGAAAGTCTGCGATTTTGTCGATAAGGTGGGAATTTCAGTTTTGAGAGGGGTGGGGTGGGTCCCTCAAAAAAGTGCTGGTTTTGGTGCAACGGCCCCAGCACAAAAGCACCCCAGATCCCGTTGCGGCACCAAAAAACATTCCATTTGGCACTATTTTTATCGAATTTGGCGATACTAAAAAGTGCTGCACTTTTTCAGGGCTTGAATTAGCCCCCAAAAGCAGAAAAAAGCTAATTGGCGCTCTCAGCTGCATGCACAAAGGTCCCAAAGCATTTAATCCCTCTGGGACCATCCGAAAAAAATTCCTTTTGTGCAAAAGCACAAAGGAGGCGCGATATGTGCGATCCTTAGGGAAAAAACCCCATTTTTGGCCTTCCCAGAGGTTAAAAAAGGTGTTGTTAACTGCCCAAGGCTGCGCAAGGCTGCGCACTGGCCCAATAATAATGCAAATCCCTCGGGGCTATCAGAAAAAAAAGTTATTGTGTAGAAAGGCACGATATGTGCGAGCCTTAGGGAAAAAACCCCATTTTGGCCTTCCCAGAGGCTAAAAAGCTAACTGGCAGTCTCAGCTGCATGCACAAAGCTCCAAAATGCATTCAATCCCTCTGGGACCATCCGAAAAAAATTCCTTTTGTGCAAAAGCACAAAGAAGGCGCGATATGTGCGATCCTTAGGGAAAAAACCCCATTTTGGGGCATTCCCAGAGGCTAAAAAAGGTGTTGTTAACTCCGCAAGGCTGCGCAAGGCTGCGCACTGGCCCAATAATAATGCAAATCCCTCGGGGCTATCAGAAAAAAAAAGTTTATTGTGTAGAAAGTCTGCGATTTTGTCGATAAGGTGGGAATTTCAGTTTGAGAGGGGTGGGGTGGGTCCCTCAAAAAAGTGCTGGTTTTGGTGCAACGGCCCCAGCACAAAAGCACCCCAGATCCCGTTGCGGCACCAAAAAACATTCCATTTGGCACTATTTTTATCGAATTTGGCGATACTAAAAAGTGCTGCACTTTTTCAGGGCTTGAATTAGCCCCCAAAAGCAGAAAAAAGCTAATTGGCGCTCTCAGCTGCATGCACAAAGGTCCCAAAGGCATTTAATCCCTCTGGGACCATCCGAAAAAAATTCCTTTTGTGCAAAAGCACAAAGGAGGCGCGATATGTGCGATCCTTAGGGAAAAAACCCATTTTTGGCCTTCCCAGAGGCTAAAAAAGGTGTTGTTAACTGCCCAAGGCTGCGCAAGGCTGCGCACTGGCCCAATAATAATGCAAATCCCTCGGGGCTATCAGAAAAAAAAGTTTATTGTGTAGAAAGGCACGATATGTGCGAGCCTTAGGGAAAAACCCCATTTTTGGCCTTCCCAGAGGCTAAAAAAGCTAACTGGCAGTCTCAGCTGCATGCACAAAGCTCCAAAATGCATTCAATCCCTCTGGGACCATCCGAAAAAAATTCCTTTTGTGCAAAAGCACAAAGAAGGCGCGATATGTGCGATCCGATCCTTAGGGAAAAAACCCCATTTTGGGGCATTCCCAGAGGCTAAAAAAGGTGTTGTTAACTCCGCAAGGCTGCGCAAGGCTGCGCACTGGCCCAATAATAATGCAAATCCCTCGGGGCTATCAGAAAAAAAAGTTTATTGTGTAGAAAGTCTGCGATTTTGTCGATAAGGTGGGAATTTCAGTTTTGAGAGGGGTGGGGTGGGTCCCTCAAAAAAGTGCTGGTTTTGGTGCAACGGCCCCAGCACAAAAGCACCCCAGATCCCGTTGCGGCACCAAAAAACATTCCATTTGGCACTATTTTTATCGAATTTGGCGATACTAAAAAGTGCTGCACTTTTTCAGGGCTTGAATTAGCCCCCAAAAGCAGAAAAAAGCTAATTGGCGCTCTCAGCTGCATGCACAAAGGTCCCAAAGGCATTTAATCCCTCTGGGACCATCCGAAAAAAATTCCTTTTGTGCAAAAGCACAAAGGAGGCGCGATATGTGCGATCCTTAGGGAAAAAACCCCATTTTTGGCCTTCCCAGAGGCTAAAAAAGGTGTTGTTAACTGCCCAAGGCTGCGCAAGGCTGCGCACTGGCCCAATAATAATGCAAATCCCTCGGGGCTATCAGAAAAAAAAGTTTATTGTGTAGAAAGGCACGATATGTGCGAGCCTTAGGGAAAAAACCCCATTTTTGGCCTTCCCAGAGGCTAAAAAAGCTAACTGGCAGTCTCAGCTGCATGCACAAAGCTCCAAAATGCATTCAATCCCTCTGGGACCATCCGAAAAAAATTCCTTTTGTGCAAAAGCACAAAGAAGGCGCGATATGTGCGATCCTTAGGGAAAAAACCCCATTTTGGGGCATTCCCAGAGGCTAAAAAAGGTGTTGTTAACTCCGCAAGGCTGCGCAAGGCTGCGCACTGGCCCAATAATAATGCAAATCCCTCGGGGCTATCAGAAAAAAAGTTTATTGTGTAGAAAGTCTGCGATTTTGTCGATAAGGTGGGAATTTCAGTTTTGAGAGGGGTGGGGTGGGTCCCTCAAAAAAGTGCTGGTTTTGGTGCAACGGCCCCAGCACAAAAGCACCCCAGATCCCGTTGCGGCACCAAAAAACATTCCATTTGGCACTATTTTTATCGAATTTGGCGATACTAAAAAGTGCTGCACTTTTTCAGGGCTTGAATTAGCCCCCAAAAGCAGAAAAAAGCTAATTGGCGCTCTCAGCTGCATGCACAAAGGTCCCAAAGGCATTTAATCCCTCTGGGACCATCCGAAAAAAATTCCTTTTGTGCAAAAGCACAAAGGAGGCGCGATATGTGCGATCCTTAGGGAAAAAACCCCATTTTTGGCCTTCCCAGAGGCTAAAAAAGGTGTTGTTAACTGCCCAAGGCTGCGCAAGGCTGCGCACTGGCCCAATAATAATGCAAATCCCTCGGGGCTATCAGAAAAAAAAGTTTATTGTGTAGAAAGGCACGATATGTGCGAGCCTTAGGGAAAAAACCCCATTTTTGGCCTTCCCAGAGGCTAAAAAAGCTAACTGGCAGTCTCAGCTGCATGCACAAAGCTCCAAAATGCATTCAATCCCTCTGGGACCATCCGAAAAAAATTCCTTTTGTGCAAAAGCACAAAGAAGGCGCGATATGTGCGATCCTTAGGGAAAAAACCCCATTTTGGGGCATTCCCAGAGGCTAAAAAAGGTGTTGTTAACTCCGCAAGGCTGCGCAAGGCTGCGCACTGGCCCAATAATAATGCAAATCCCTCGGGGCTATCAGAAAAAAAAGTTTATTGTGTAGAAAGTCTGCGATTTTGTCGATAAGGTGGGAATTTCAGTTTTGAGAGGGGTGGGGTGGGTCCCTCAAAAAAGTGCTGGTTTTGGTGCAACGGCCCCAGCACAAAAGCACCCCAGATCCCGTTGCGGCACCAAAAAACATTCCATTTGGCACTATTTTTATCGAATTTGGCGATACTAAAAAGTGCTGCACTTTTTCAGGGCTTGAATTAGCCCCCAAAAGCAGAAAAAAGCTAATTGGCGCTCTCAGCTGCATGCACAAAGGTCCCAAAGGCATTTAATCCCTCTGGGACCATCCGAAAAAAATTCCTTTTGTGCAAAAGCACAAAGGAGGCGCGATATGTGCGATCCTTAGGGAAAAAACCCCATTTTTGGCCTTCCCAGAGGCTAAAAAAGGTGTTGTTAACTGCCCAAGGCTGCGCAAGGCTGCGCACTGGCCCAATAATAATGCAAATCCCTCGGGGCTATCAGAAAAAAAAGTTTATTGTGTAGAAAGGCACGATATGTGCGAGCCTTAGGGAAAAAACCCCATTTTTGGCCTTCCCAGAGGCTAAAAAAGCTAACTGGCAGTCTCAGCTGCATGCACAAAGCTCCAAAATGCATTCAATCCCTCTGGGACCATCCGAAAAAAATTCCTTTTGTGCAAAAGCACAAAGAAGGCGCGATATGTGCGATCCTTAGGGAAAAAACCCCATTTTGGGGCATTCCCAGAGGCTAAAAAAGGTGTTGTTAACTCCGCAAGGCTGCGCAAGGCTGCGCACTGGCCCAATAATAATGCAAATCCCTCGGGGCTATCAGAAAAAAAAGTTTATTGTGTAGAAAGTCTGCGATTTTGTCGATAAGGTGGGAATTTCAGTTTTGAGAGGGGTGGGGTGGGTCCCTCAAAAAAGTGCTGGTTTTGGTGCAACGGCCCCAGCACAAAAGCACCCCAGATCCCGTTGCGGCACCAAAAAACATTCCATTTGGCACTATTTTTATCGAATTTGGCGATACTAAAAAGTGCTGCACTTTTTCAGGGCTTGAATTAGCCCCCAAAAGCAGAAAAAAGCTAATTGGCGCTCTCAGCTGCATGCACAAAGGTCCCAAAGGCATTTAATCCCTCTGGGACCATCCGAAAAAAATTCCTTTTGTGCAAAAGCACAAAGGAGGCGCGATATGTGCGATCCTTAGGGAAAAAACCCCATTTTTGGCCTTCCCAGAGGCTAAAAAAGGTGTTGTTAACTGCCCAAGGCTGCGCAAGGCTGCGCACTGGCCCAATAATAATGCAAATCCCTCGGGGCTATCAGAAAAAAAAGTTTATTGTGTAGAAAGGCACGATATGTGCGAGCCTTAGGGAAAAAACCCCATTTTTGGCCTTCCCAGAGGCTAAAAAAGCTAACTGGCAGTCTCAGCTGCATGCACAAAGCTCCAAAATGCATTCAATCCCTCTGGGACCATCCGAAAAAAATTCCTTTTGTGCAAAAGCACAAAGAAGGCGCGATATGTGCGATCCTTAGGGAAAAAACCCCATTTTGGGGCATTCCCAGAGGCTAAAAAAGGTGTTGTTAACTCCGCAAGGCTGCGCAAGGCTGCGCACTGGCCCAATAATAATGCAAATCCCTCGGGGCTATCAGAAAAAAAAGTTTATTGTGTAGAAAGTCTGCGATTTTGTCGATAAGGTGGGAATTTCAGTTTTGAGAGGGGTGGGGTGGGTCCCTCAAAAAAGTGCTGGTTTTGGTGCAACGGCCCCAGCACAAAAGCACCCCAGATCCCGTTGCGGCACCAAAAAACATTCCATTTGGCACTATTTTTATCGAATTTGGCGATACTAAAAAGTGCTGCACTTTTTCAGGGCTTGAATTAGCCCCCAAAAGCAGAAAAAAGCTAATTGGCGCTCTCAGCTGCATGCACAAAGGTCCCAAAGGCATTTAATCCCTCTGGGACCATCCGAAAAAAATTCCTTTTGTGCAAAAGCACAAAGGAGGCGCGATATGTGCGATCCTTAGGGAAAAAACCCCATTTTTGGCCTTCCCAGAGGCTAAAAAAGGTGTTGTTAACTGCCCAAGGCTGCGCAAGGCTGCGCACTGGCCCAATAATAATGCAAATCCCTCGGGGCTATCAGAAAAAAAAGTTTATTGTGTAGAAAGGCACGATATGTGCGAGCCTTAGGGAAAAAACCCCATTTTTGGCCTTCCCAGAGGCTAAAAAAGCTAACTGGCAGTCTCAGCTGCATGCACAAAGCTCCAAAATGCATTCAATCCCTCTGGGACCATCCGAAAAAAATTCCTTTTGTGCAAAAGCACAAAGAAGGCGCGATATGTGCGATCCTTAGGGAAAAAACCCCATTTTGGGGCATTCCCAGAGGCTAAAAAAGGTGTTGTTAACTCCGCAAGGCTGCGCAAGGCTGCGCACTGGCCCAATAATAATGCAAATCCCTCGGGGCTATCAGAAAAAAAAGTTTATTGTGTAGAAAGTCTGCGATTTTGTCGATAAGGTGGGAATTTCAGTTTTGAGAGGGGTGGGGTGGGTCCCTCAAAAAAGTGCTGGTTTTGGTGCAACGGCCCCAGCACAAAAGCACCCCAGATCCCGTTGCGGCACCAAAAAACATTCCATTTGGCACTATTTTGATCGAATTTGGCGATACTAAAAAGTGCTGCACTTTTTCAGGGCTTGAATTAGCCCCCAAAAGCAGAAAAAAGCTAATTGGCGCTCTCAGCTGCATGCACAAAGGTCCCAAAGGCATTTAATCCCTCTGGGACCATCCGAAAAAAATTCCTTTTGTGCAAAAGCACAAAGGAGGCGCGATATGTGCGATCCTTAGGGAAAAAACCCCATTTTTGGCCTTCCCAGAGGCTAAAAAAGGTGTTGTTAACTGCCCAAGGCTGCGCAAGGCTGCGCACTGGCCCAATAATAATGCAAATCCCTCGGGGCTATCAGAAAAAAAAGTTTATTGTGTAGAAAGGCACGATATGTGCGAGCCTTAGGGAAAAAACCCCATTTTTGGCCTTCCCAGAGGCTAAAAAAGCTAACTGGCAGTCTCAGCTGCATGCACAAAGCTCCAAAATGCATTCAATCCCTCTGGGACCATCCGAAAAAAATTCCTTTTGTGCAAAAGCACAAAGAAGGCGCGATATGTGCGATCCTTAGGGAAAAAACCCCATTTTGGGGCATTCCCAGAGGCTAAAAAAGGTGTTGTTAACTCCGCAAGGCTGCGCAAGGCTGCGCACTGGCCCAATAATAATGCAAATCCCTCGGGGCTATCAGAAAAAAAAGTTTATTGTGTAGAAAGTCTGCGATTTTGTCGATAAGGTGGGAATTTCAGTTTTGAGAGGGGTGGGGTGGGTCCCTCAAAAAAGTGCTGGTTTTGGTGCAACGGCCCCAGCACAAAAGCACCCCAGATCCCGTTGCGGCACCAAAAAACATTCCATTTGGCACTATTTTTATCGAATTTGGCGATACTAAAAAGTGCTGCACTTTTTCAGGGCTTGAATTAGCCCCCAAAAGCAGAAAAAAGCTAATTGGCGCTCTCAGCTGCATGCACAAAGGTCCCAAAGGCATTTAATCCCTCTGGGACCATCCGAAAAAAATTCCTTTTGTGCAAAAGCACAAAGGAGGCGCGATATGTGCGATCCTTAGGGAAAAAACCCCATTTTTGGCCTTCCCAGAGGCTAAAAAAGGTGTTGTTAACTGCCCAAGGCTGCGCAAGGCTGCGCACTGGCCCAATAATAATGCAAATCCCTCGGGGCTATCAGAAAAAAAAGTTTATTGTGTAGAAAGGCACGATATGTGCGAGCCTTAGGGAAAAAACCCCATTTTTGGCCTTCCCAGAGGCTAAAAAAGCTAACTGGCAGTCTCAGCTGCATGCACAAAGCTCCAAAATGCATTCAATCCCTCTGGGACCATCCGAAAAAAATTCCTTTTGTGCAAAAGCACAAAGAAGGCGCGATATGTGCGATCCTTAGGGAAAAAACCCCATTTTGGGGCATTCCCAGAGGCTAAAAAAGGTGTTGTTAACTCCGCAAGGCTGCGCAAGGCTGCGCACTGGCCCAATAATAATGCAAATCCCTCGGGGCTATCAGAAAAAAAAGTTTATTGTGTAGAAAGTCTGCGATTTTGTCGATAAGGTGGGAATTTCAGTTTTGAGAGGGGTGGGGTGGGTCCCTCAAAAAAGTGCTGGTTTTGGTGCAACGGCCCCAGCACAAAAGCACCCCAGATCCCGTTGCGGCACCAAAAAACATTCCATTTGGCACTATTTTTATCGAATTTGGCGATACTAAAAAGTGCTGCACTTTTTCAGGGCTTGAATTAGCCCCCAAAAGCAGAAAAAAGCTAATTGGCGCTCTCAGCTGCATGCACAAAGGTCCCAAAGGCATTTAATCCCTCTGGGACCATCCGAAAAAAATTCCTTTTGTGCAAAAGCACAAAGGAGGCGCGATATGTGCGATCCTTAGGGAAAAACCCCATTTTTGGCCTTCCCAGAGGCTAAAAAAGGTGTTGTTAACTGCCCAAGGCTGCGCAAGGCTGCGCACTGGCCCAATAATAATGCAAATCCCTCGGGGCTATCAGAAAAAAAAGTTTATTGTGTAGAAAGGCACGATATGTGCGAGCCTTAGGGAAAAAACCCCATTTTTGGCCTTCCCAGAGGCTAAAAAAGCTAACTGGCAGTCTCAGCTGCATGCACAAAGCTCCAAAATGCATTCAATCCCTCTGGGACCATCCGAAAAAAATTCCTTTTGTGCAAAAGCACAAAGAAGGCGCGATATGTGCGATCCTTAGGGAAAAAACCCCATTTTGGGGCATTCCCAGAGGCTAAAAAAGGTGTTGTTAACTCCGCAAGGCTGCGCAAGGCTGCGCACTGGCCCAATAATAATGCAAATCCCTCGGGGCTATCAGAAAAAAAAGTTTATTGTGTAGAAAGTCTGCGATTTTGTCGATAAGGTGGGAATTTCAGTTTTGAGAGGGGTGGGGTGGGTCCCTCAAAAAAGTGCTGGTTTTGGTGCAACGGCCCCAGCACAAAAGCACCCCAGATCCCGTTGCGGCACCAAAAAACATTCCATTTGGCACTATTTTTATCGAATTTGGCGATACTAAAAAGTGCTGCACTTTTTCAGGGCTTGAATTAGCCCCCAAAAGCAGAAAAAAGCTAATTGGCGCTCTCAGCTGCATGCACAAAGGTCCCAAAGGCATTTAATCCCTCTGGGACCATCCGAAAAAAATTCCTTTTGTGCAAAAGCACAAAGGAGGCGCGATATGTGCGATCCTTAGGGAAAAAACCCCATTTTTGGCCTTCCCAGAGGCTAAAAAAGGTGTTGTTAACTGCCCAAGGCTGCGCAAGGCTGCGCACTGGCCCAATAATAATGCAAATCCCTCGGGGCTATCAGAAAAAAAAGTTTATTGTGTAGAAAGGCACGATATGTGCGAGCCTTAGGGAAAAAACCCCATTTTTGGCCTTCCCAGAGGCTAAAAAAGCTAACTGGCAGTCTCAGCTGCATGCACAAAGCTCCAAAATGCATTCAATCCCTCTGGGACCATCCGAAAAAAATTCCTTTTGTGCAAAAGCACAAAGAAGGCGCGATATGTGCGATCCTTAGGGAAAAAACCCCATTTTGGGGCATTCCCAGAGGCTAAAAAAGGTGTTGTTAACTCCGCAAGGCTGCGCAAGGCTGCGCACTGGCCCAATAATAATGCAAATCCCTCGGGGCTATCAGAAAAAAAAGTTTATTGTGTAGAAAGTCTGCGATTTTGTCGATAAGGTGGGAATTTCAGTTTTGAGAGGGGTGGGGTGGGTCCCTCAAAAAAGTGCTGGTTTTGGTGCAACGGCCCCAGCACAAAAGCACCCCAGATCCCGTTGCGGCACCAAAAAACATTCCATTTGGCACTATTTTTATCGAATTTGGCGATACTAAAAAGTGCTGCACTTTTTCAGGGCTTGAATTAGCCCCCAAAAGCAGAAAAAAGCTAATTGGCGCTCTCAGCTGCATGCACAAAGGTCCCAAAGGCATTTAATCCCTCTGGGACCATCCGAAAAAAATTCCTTTTGTGCAAAAGCACAAAGGAGGCGCGATATGTGCGATCCTTAGGGAAAAAACCCCATTTTTGGCCTTCCCAGAGGCTAAAAAAGGTGTTGTTAACTGCCCAAGGCTGCGCAAGGCTGCGCACTGGCCCAATAATAATGCAAATCCCTCGGGGCTATCAGAAAAAAAAGTTTATTGTGTAGAAAGGCACGATATGTGCGAGCCTTAGGGAAAAAACCCCATTTTTGGCCTTCCCAGAGGCTAAAAAAGCTAACTGGCAGTCTCAGCTGCATGCACAAAGCTCCAAAATGCATTCAATCCCTCTGGGACCATCCGAAAAAAATTCCTTTTGTGCAAAAGCACAAAGAAGGCGCGATATGTGCGATCCTTAGGGAAAAAACCCCATTTTGGGGCATTCCCAGAGGCTAAAAAAGGTGTTGTTAACTCCGCAAGGCTGCGCAAGGCTGCGCACTGGCCCAATAATAATGCAAATCCCTCGGGGCTATCAGAAAAAAAAGTTTATTGTGTAGAAAGTCTGCGATTTTGTCGATAAGGTGGGAATTTCAGTTTTGAGAGGGGTGGGGTGGGTCCCTCAAAAAAGTGCTGGTTTTGGTGCAACGGCCCCAGCACAAAAGCACCCCAGATCCCGTTGCGGCACCAAAAAACATTCCATTTGGCACTATTTTTATCGAATTTGGCGATACTAAAAAGTGCTGCACTTTTTCAGGGCTTGAATTAGCCCCCAAAAGCAGAAAAAAGCTAATTGGCGCTCTCAGCTGCATGCACAAAGGTCCCAAAGGCATTTAATCCCTCTGGGACCATCCGAAAAAAATTCCTTTTGTGCAAAAGCACAAAGGAGGCGCGATATGTGCGATCCTTAGGGAAAAAACCCCATTTTTGGCCTTCCCAGAGGCTAAAAAAGGTGTTGTTAACTGCCCAAGGCTGCGCAAGGCTGCGCACTGGCCCAATAATAATGCAAATCCCTCGGGGCTATCAGAAAAAAAAGTTTATTGTGTAGAAAGGCACGATATGTGCGAGCCTTAGGGAAAAAACCCCATTTTTGGCCTTCCCAGAGGCTAAAAAAGCTAACTGGCAGTCTCAGCTGCATGCACAAAGCTCCAAAATGCATTCAATCCCTCTGGGACCATCCGAAAAAAATTCCTTTTGTGCAAAAGCACAAAGAAGGCGCGATATGTGCGATCCTTAGGGAAAAAACCCCATTTTGGGGCATTCCCAGAGGCTAAAAAAGGTGTTGTTAACTCCGCAAGGCTGCGCAAGGCTGCGCACTGGCCCAATAATAATGCAAATCCCTCGGGGCTATCAGAAAAAAAAGTTTATTGTGTAGAAAGTCTGCGATTTTGTCGATAAGGTGGGAATTTCAGTTTTGAGAGGGGTGGGGTGGGTCCCTCAAAAAAGTGCTGGTTTTGGTGCAACGGCCCCAGCACAAAAGCACCCCAGATCCCGTTGCGGCACCAAAAAACATTCCATTTGGCACTATTTTTATCGAATTTGGCGATACTAAAAAGTGCTGCACTTTTTCAGGGCTTGAATTAGCCCCCAAAAGCAGAAAAAAGCTAATTGGCGCTCTCAGCTGCATGCACAAAGGTCCCAAAGGCATTTAATCCCTCTGGGACCATCCGAAAAAAATTCCTTTTGTGCAAAAGCACAAAGGAGGCGCGATATGTGCGATCCTTAGGGAAAAAACCCCATTTTTGGCCTTCCCAGAGGCTAAAAAAGGTGTTGTTAACTGCCCAAGGCTGCGCAAGGCTGCGCACTGGCCCAATAATAATGCAAATCCCTCGGGGCTATCAGAAAAAAAAGTTTATTGTGTAGAAAGGCACGATATGTGCGAGCCTTAGGGAAAAAACCCCATTTTTGGCCTTCCCAGAGGCTAAAAAAGCTAACTGGCAGTCTCAGCTGCATGCACAAAGCTCCAAAATGCATTCAATCCCTCTGGGACCATCCGAAAAAAATTCCTTTTGTGCAAAAGCACAAAGAAGGCGCGATATGTGCGATCCTTAGGGAAAAAACCCCATTTTGGGGCATTCCCAGAGGCTAAAAAAGGTGTTGTTAACTCCGCAAGGCTGCGCAAGGCTGCGCACTGGCCCAATAATAATGCAAATCCCTCGGGGCTATCAGAAAAAAAAGTTTATTGTGTAGAAAGTCTGCGATTTTGTCGATAAGGTGGGAATTTCAGTTTTGAGAGGGGTGGGGTGGGTCCCTCAAAAAAGTGCTGGTTTTGGTGCAACGGCCCCAGCACAAAAGCACCCCAGATCCCGTTGCGGCACCAAAAAACATTCCATTTGGCACTATTTTTATCGAATTTGGCGATACTAAAAAGTGCTGCACTTTTTCAGGGCTTGAATTAGCCCCCAAAAGCAGAAAAAAGCTAATTGGCGCTCTCAGCTGCATGCACAAAGGTCCCAAAGGCATTTAATCCCTCTGGGACCATCCGAAAAAAATTCCTTTTGTGCAAAAGCACAAAGGAGGCGCGATATGTGCGATCCTTAGGGAAAAAACCCCATTTTTGGCCTTCCCAGAGGCTAAAAAAGGTGTTGTTAACTGCCCAAGGCTGCGCAAGGCTGCGCACTGGCCCAATAATAATGCAAATCCCTCGGGGCTATCAGAAAAAAAAGTTTATTGTGTAGAAAGGCACGATATGTGCGAGCCTTAGGGAAAAAACCCCATTTTTGGCCTTCCCAGAGGCTAAAAAAGCTAACTGGCAGTCTCAGCTGCATGCACAAAGCTCCAAAATGCATTCAATCCCTCTGGGACCATCCGAAAAAAATTCCTTTTGTGCAAAAGCACAAAGAAGGCGCGATATGTGCGATCCTTAGGGAAAAAACCCCATTTTGGGGCATTCCCAGAGGCTAAAAAAGGTGTTGTTAACTCCGCAAGGCTGCGCAAGGCTGCGCACTGGCCCAATAATAATGCAAATCCCTCGGGGCTATCAGAAAAAAAAGTTTATTGTGTAGAAAGTCTGCGATTTTGTCGATAAGGTGGGAATTTCAGTTTTGAGAGGGGTGGGGTGGGTCCCTCAAAAAAGTGCTGGTTTTGGTGCAACGGCCCCAGCACAAAAGCACCCCAGATCCCGTTGCGGCACCAAAAAACATTCCATTTGGCACTATTTTTATCGAATTTGGCGATACTAAAAAGTGCTGCACTTTTTCAGGGCTTGAATTAGCCCCCAAAAGCAGAAAAAAGCTAATTGGCGCTCTCAGCTGCATGCACAAAGGTCCCAAAGGCATTTAATCCCTCTGGGACCATCCGAAAAAAATTCCTTTTGTGCAAAAGCACAAAGGAGGCGCGATATGTGCGATCCTTAGGGAAAAAACCCCATTTTTGGCCTTCCCAGAGGCTAAAAAAGGTGTTGTTAACTGCCCAAGGCTGCGCAAGGCTGCGCACTGGCCCAATAATAATGCAAATCCCTCGGGGCTATCAGAAAAAAAAGTTTATTGTGTAGAAAGGCACGATATGTGCGAGCCTTAGGGAAAAAACCCCATTTTTGGCCTTCCCAGAGGCTAAAAAAGCTAACTGGCAGTCTCAGCTGCATGCACAAAGCTCCAAAATGCATTCAATCCCTCTGGGACCATCCGAAAAAAATTCCTTTTGTGCAAAAGCACAAAGAAGGCGCGATATGTGCGATCCTTAGGGAAAAAACCCCATTTTGGGGCATTCCCAGAGGCTAAAAAAGGTGTTGTTAACTCCGCAAGGCTGCGCAAGGCTGCGCACTGGCCCAATAATAATGCAAATCCCTCGGGGCTATCAGAAAAAAAAGTTTATTGTGTAGAAAGTCTGCGATTTTGTCGATAAGGTGGGAATTTCAGTTTTGAGAGGGGTGGGGTGGGTCCCTCAAAAAAGTGCTGGTTTTGGTGCAACGGCCCCAGCACAAAAGCACCCCAGATCCCGTTGCGGCACCAAAAAACATTCCATTTGGCACTATTTTTATCGAATTTGGCGATACTAAAAAGTGCTGCACTTTTTCAGGGCTTGAATTAGCCCCCAAAAGCAGAAAAAAGCTAATTGGCGCTCTCAGCTGCATGCACAAAGGTCCCAAAGGCATTTAATCCCTCTGGGACCATCCGAAAAAAATTCCTTTTGTGCAAAAGCACAAAGGAGGCGCGATATGTGCGATCCTTAGGGAAAAAACCCCATTTTTGGCCTTCCCAGAGGCTAAAAAAGGTGTTGTTAACTGCCCAAGGCTGCGCAAGGCTGCGCACTGGCCCAATAATAATGCAAATCCCTCGGGGCTATCAGAAAAAAAAGTTTATTGTGTAGAAAGGCACGATATGTGCGAGCCTTAGGGAAAAAACCCCATTTTTGGCCTTCCCAGAGGCTAAAAAAGCTAACTGGCAGTCTCAGCTGCATGCACAAAGCTCCAAAATGCATTCAATCCCTCTGGGACCATCCGAAAAAAATTCCTTTTGTGCAAAAGCACAAAGAAGGCGCGATATGTGCGATCCTTAGGGAAAAAACCCCATTTTGGGGCATTCCCAGAGGCTAAAAAAGGTGTTGTTAACTCCGCAAGGCTGCGCAAGGCTGCGCACTGGCCCAATAATAATGCAAATCCCTCGGGGCTATCAGAAAAAAAAGTTTATTGTGTAGAAAGTCTGCGATTTTGTCGATAAGGTGGGAATTTCAGTTTTGAGAGGGGTGGGGTGGGTCCCTCAAAAAAGTGCTGGTTTTGGTGCAACGGCCCCAGCACAAAAGCACCCCAGATCCCGTTGCGGCACCAAAAAACATTCCATTTGGCACTATTTTTATCGAATTTGGCGATACTAAAAAGTGCTGCACTTTTTCAGGGCTTGAATTAGCCCCCAAAAGCAGAAAAAAGCTAATTGGCGCTCTCAGCTGCATGCACAAAGGTCCCAAAGGCATTTAATCCCTCTGGGACCATCCGAAAAAAATTCCTTTTGTGCAAAAGCACAAAGGAGGCGCGATATGTGCGATCCTTAGGGAAAAAACCCCATTTTTGGCCTTCCCAGAGGCTAAAAAAGGTGTTGTTAACTGCCCAAGGCTGCGCAAGGCTGCGCACTGGCCCAATAATAATGCAAATCCCTCGGGGCTATCAGAAAAAAAAGTTTATTGTGTAGAAAGGCACGATATGTGCGAGCCTTAGGGAAAAAACCCCATTTTTGGCCTTCCCAGAGGCTAAAAAAGCTAACTGGCAGTCTCAGCTGCATGCACAAAGCTCCAAAATGCATTCAATCCCTCTGGGACCATCCGAAAAAAATTCCTTTTGTGCAAAAGCACAAAGAAGGCGCGATATGTGCGATCCTTAGGGAAAAAACCCCATTTTGGGGCATTCCCAGAGGCTAAAAAAGGTGTTGTTAACTCCGCAAGGCTGCGCAAGGCTGCGCACTGGCCCAATAATAATGCAAATCCCTCGGGGCTATCAGAAAAAAAAGTTTATTGTGTAGAAAGTCTGCGATTTTGTCGATAAGGTGGGAATTTCAGTTTTGAGAGGGGTGGGGTGGGTCCCTCAAAAAAGTGCTGGTTTTGGTGCAACGGCCCCAGCACAAAAGCACCCCAGATCCCGTTGCGGCACCAAAAAACATTCCATTTGGCACTATTTTTATCGAATTTGGCGATACTAAAAAGTGCTGCACTTTTTCAGGGCTTGAATTAGCCCCCAAAAGCAGAAAAAAGCTAATTGGCGCTCTCAGCTGCATGCACAAAGGTCCCAAAGGCATTTAATCCCTCTGGGACCATCCGAAAAAAATTCCTTTTGTGCAAAAGCACAAAGGAGGCGCGATATGTGCGATCCTTAGGGAAAAAACCCCATTTTTGGCCTTCCCAGAGGCTAAAAAAGGTGTTGTTAACTGCCCAAGGCTGCGCAAGGCTGCGCACTGGCCCAATAATAATGCAAATCCCTCGGGGCTATCAGAAAAAAAAGTTTATTGTGTAGAAAGGCACGATATGTGCGAGCCTTAGGGAAAAAACCCCATTTTTGGCCTTCCCAGAGGCTAAAAAAGCTAACTGGCAGTCTCAGCTGCATGCACAAAGCTCCAAAATGCATTCAATCCCTCTGGGACCATCCGAAAAAAATTCCTTTTGTGCAAAAGCACAAAGAAGGCGCGATATGTGCGATCCTTAGGGAAAAAACCCCATTTTGGGGCATTCCCAGAGGCTAAAAAAGGTGTTGTTAACTCCGCAAGGCTGCGCAAGGCTGCGCACTGGCCCAATAATAATGCAAATCCCTCGGGGCTATCAGAAAAAAAAGTTTATTGTGTAGAAAGTCTGCGATTTTGTCGATAAGGTGGGAATTTCAGTTTTGAGAGGGGTGGGGTGGGTCCCTCAAAAAAGTGCTGGTTTTGGTGCAACGGCCCCAGCACAAAAGCACCCCAGATCCCGTTGCGGCACCAAAAAACATTCCATTTGGCACTATTTTTATCGAATTTGGCGATACTAAAAAGTGCTGCACTTTTTCAGGGCTTGAATTAGCCCCAAAAGCAGAAAAAAGCTAATTGGCGCTCTCAGCTGCATGCACAAAGGTCCCAAAGGCATTTAATCCCTCTGGGACCATCCGAAAAAAATTCCTTTTGTGCAAAAGCACAAAGGAGGCGCGATATGTGCGATCCTTAGGGAAAAAACCCCATTTTTGGCCTTCCCAGAGGCTAAAAAAGGTGTTGTTAACTGCCCAAGGCTGCGCAAGGCTGCGCACTGGCCCAATAATAATGCAAATCCCTCGGGGCTATCAGAAAAAAAAGTTTATTGTGTAGAAAGGCACGATATGTGCGAGCCTTAGGGAAAAAACCCCATTTTTGGCCTTCCCAGAGGCTAAAAAAGCTAACTGGCAGTCTCAGCTGCATGCAAAGCTCCAAAATGCATTCAATCCCTCTGGGACCATCCGAAAAAAATTCCTTTTGTGCAAAAGCACAAAGAAGGCGCGATATGTGCGATCCTTAGGGAAAAAACCCCATTTTGGGGCATTCCCAGAGGCTAAAAAAGGTGTTGTTAACTCCGCAAGGCTGCGCAAGGCTGCGCACTGGCCCAATAATAATGCAAATCCCTCGGGGCTATCAGAAAAAAAAGTTTATTGTGTAGAAAGTCTGCGATTTTGTCGATAAGGTGGGAATTTCAGTTTTGAGAGGGGTGGGGTGGGTCCCTCAAAAAAGTGCTGGTTTTGGTGCAACGGCCCCAGCACAAAAGCACCCCAGATCCCGTTGCGGCACCAAAAAACATTCCATTTGGCACTATTTTTATCGAATTTGGCGATACTAAAAAGTGCTGCACTTTTTCAGGGCTTGAATTAGCCC
>CAXIQD010000221.1:0-58366 GCA_964030785.1 Siderastrea siderea | reverse complement strand
ACGAAAATCGTAAGAAAAAGTTAAGGCATTTCAAGTGACAAAAAAACAACGTCTCGTTGTTGCGCTTCGAGTTACTTGATGTCACAGGCGGTTGATTTGATGTCACAAATGACACTCGAACCTTGTCGCGCGCTAAAGAAAAAAGGTTGCGTTCGCTGATGGCTCGTGTCAAACTTAACGGTGCAGTTTTTGATTTCTTCCTTTGAAGTTGCTTTTTCTTGTCCTGGCTGAATTTTGCCCTTCAATATTCCCTTAGTTAACCAATCTGCCCTTAGAATAAAACAACAAAATTGAAACTGAAACAAAATCAATAAGAGCAAAAGAAAATGAAACGAAGAAGCCTACAACACGAGGGGTTCCCAAGTGGTCACCCAGCTAAGTACTAACCTCGCCCGACAGGGCTTGACTTCGGTGATCGGACGAGAACCGGTTTTTTTCCCTGTGGTGTGGTCGTAGACGAAAATCGTAAGAAAAAGTTAAGGCATTTCAAGTGACAAAAAAACAACGTCTCGTTGTTGCGCTTCGAGTTACTTGATGTCACAGGCGGTTGATTTGATGTCACAAATGACACTCGAACCTTGTCGCGCGCTAAAGAAAAAAGGTTGCGTTCGCTGATGGCTCGTGTCAAACTTAACGGTGCAGTTTTTGATTTCTTCCTTTGAAGTTGCTTTTTCTTGTCCTGGCTGAATTTTGCCCTTCAATATTCCCTTAGTTAACCAATCTGCCCTTAGAATAAAACAACAAAATTGAAACTGAAACAAAATCAATAAGAGCAAAAGAAAATGAAACGAAGAAGCCTACAACACGAGGGGTTCCCAAGTGGTCACCCAGCTAAGTACTAACCTCGCCCGACAGGGCTTGACTTCGGTGATCGGACGAGAACCGGTTTTTTTCCCTGTGGTGTGGTCGTAGACGAAAATCGTAAGAAAAAGTTAAGGCATTTCAAGTGACAAAAAAACAACGTCTCGTTGTTGCGCTTCGAGTTACTTGATGTCACAGGCGGTTGATTTGATGTCACAAATGACACTCGAACCTTGTCGCGCGCTAAAGAAAAAAGGTTGCGTTCGCTGATGGCTCGTGTCAAACTTAACGGTGCAGTTTTTGATTTCTTCCTTTGAAGTTGCTTTTTCTTGTCCTGGCTGAATTTTGCCCTTCAATATTCCCTTAGTTAACCAATCTGCCCTTAGAATAAAACAACAAAATTGAAACTGAAACAAAATCAATAAGAGCAAAAGAAAATGAAACGAAGAAGCCTACAACACGAGGGGTTCCCAAGTGGTCACCCAGCTAAGTACTAACCTCGCCCGACAGGGCTTGACTTCGGTGATCGGACGAGAACCGGTTTTTTTCCCTGTGGTGTGGTCGTAGACGAAAATCGTAAGAAAAAGTTAAGGCATTTCAAGTGACAAAAAAACAACGTCTCGTTGTTGCGCTTCGAGTTACTTGATGTCACAGGCGGTTGATTTGATGTCACAAATGACACTCGAACCTTGTCGCGCGCTAAAGAAAAAAGGTTGCGTTCGCTGATGGCTCGTGTCAAACTTAACGGTGCAGTTTTTGATTTCTTCCTTTGAAGTTGCTTTTTCTTGTCCTGGCTGAATTTTGCCCTTCAATATTCCCTTAGTTAACCAATCTGCCCTTAGAATAAAACAACAAAATTGAAACTGAAACAAAATCAATAAGAGCAAAAGAAAATGAAACGAAGAAGCCTACAACACGAGGGGTTCCCAAGTGGTCACCCAGCTAAGTACTAACCTCGCCCGACAGGGCTTGACTTCGGTGATCGGACGAGAACCGGTTTTTTTCCCTGTGGTGTGGTCGTAGACGAAAATCGTAAGAAAAAGTTAAGGCATTTCAAGTGACAAAAAAACAACGTCTCGTTGTTGCGCTTCGAGTTACTTGATGTCACAGGCGGTTGATTTGATGTCACAAATGACACTCGAACCTTGTCGCGCGCTAAAGAAAAAAGGTTGCGTTCGCTGATGGCTCGTGTCAAACTTAACGGTGCAGTTTTTGATTTCTTCCTTTGAAGTTGCTTTTTCTTGTCCTGGCTGAATTTTGCCCTTCAATATTCCCTTAGTTAACCAATCTGCCCTTAGAATAAAACAACAAAATTGAAACTGAAACAAAATCAATAAGAGCAAAAGAAAATGAAACGAAGAAGCCTACAACACGAGGGGTTCCCAAGTGGTCACCCAGCTAAGTACTAACCTCGCCCGACAGGGCTTGACTTCGGTGATCGGACGAGAACCGGTTTTTTTCCCTGTGGTGTGGTCGTAGACGAAAATCGTAAGAAAAAGTTAAGGCATTTCAAGTGACAAAAAAACAACGTCTCGTTGTTGCGCTTCGAGTTACTTGATGTCACAGGCGGTTGATTTGATGTCACAAATGACACTCGAACCTTGTCGCGCGCTAAAGAAAAAAGGTTGCGTTCGCTGATGGCTCGTGTCAAACTTAACGGTGCAGTTTTTGATTTCTTCCTTTGAAGTTGCTTTTTCTTGTCCTGGCTGAATTTTGCCCTTCAATATTCCCTTAGTTAACCAATCTGCCCTTAGAATAAAACAACAAAATTGAAACTGAAACAAAATCAATAAGAGCAAAAGAAAATGAAACGAAGAAGCCTACAACACGAGGGGTTCCCAAGTGGTCACCCAGCTAAGTACTAACCTCGCCCGACAGGGCTTGACTTCGGTGATCGGACGAGAACCGGTTTTTTTCCCTGTGGTGTGGTCGTAGACGAAAATCGTAAGAAAAAGTTAAGGCATTTCAAGTGACAAAAAAACAACGTCTCGTTGTTGCGCTTCGAGTTACTTGATGTCACAGGCGGTTGATTTGATGTCACAAATGACACTCGAACCTTGTCGCGCGCTAAAGAAAAAAGGTTGCGTTCGCTGATGGCTCGTGTCAAACTTAACGGTGCAGTTTTTGATTTCTTCCTTTGAAGTTGCTTTTTCTTGTCCTGGCTGAATTTTGCCCTTCAATATTCCCTTAGTTAACCAATCTGCCCTTAGAATAAAACAACAAAATTGAAACTGAAACAAAATCAATAAGAGCAAAAGAAAATGAAACGAAGAAGCCTACAACACGAGGGGTTCCCAAGTGGTCACCCAGCTAAGTACTAACCTCGCCCGACAGGGCTTGACTTCGGTGATCGGACGAGAACCGGTTTTTTTCCCTGTGGTGTGGTCGTAGACGAAAATCGTAAGAAAAAGTTAAGGCATTTCAAGTGACAAAAAAACAACGTCTCGTTGTTGCGCTTCGAGTTACTTGATGTCACAGGCGGTTGATTTGATGTCACAAATGACACTCGAACCTTGTCGCGCGCTAAAGAAAAAAGGTTGCGTTCGCTGATGGCTCGTGTCAAACTTAACGGTGCAGTTTTTGATTTCTTCCTTTGAAGTTGCTTTTTCTTGTCCTGGCTGAATTTTGCCCTTCAATATTCCCTTAGTTAACCAATCTGCCCTTAGAATAAAACAACAAAATTGAAACTGAAACAAAATCAATAAGAGCAAAAGAAAATGAAACGAAGAAGCCTACAACACGAGGGGTTCCCAAGTGGTCACCCAGCTAAGTACTAACCTCGCCCGACAGGGCTTGACTTCGGTGATCGGACGAGAACCGGTTTTTTTCCCTGTGGTGTGGTCGTAGACGAAAATCGTAAGAAAAAGTTAAGGCATTTCAAGTGACAAAAAAACAACGTCTCGTTGTTGCGCTTCGAGTTACTTGATGTCACAGGCGGTTGATTTGATGTCACAAATGACACTCGAACCTTGTCGCGCGCTAAAGAAAAAAGGTTGCGTTCGCTGATGGCTCGTGTCAAACTTAACGGTGCAGTTTTTGATTTCTTCCTTTGAAGTTGCTTTTTCTTGTCCTGGCTGAATTTTGCCCTTCAATATTCCCTTAGTTAACCAATCTGCCCTTAGAATAAAACAACAAAATTGAAACTGAAACAAAATCAATAAGAGCAAAAGAAAATGAAACGAAGAAGCCTACAACACGAGGGGTTCCCAAGTGGTCACCCAGCTAAGTACTAACCTCGCCCGACAGGGCTTGACTTCGGTGATCGGACGAGAACCGGTTTTTTTCCCTGTGGTGTGGTCGTAGACGAAAATCGTAAGAAAAAGTTAAGGCATTTCAAGTGACAAAAAAACAACGTCTCGTTGTTGCGCTTCGAGTTACTTGATGTCACAGGCGGTTGATTTGATGTCACAAATGACACTCGAACCTTGTCGCGCGCTAAAGAAAAAAGGTTGCGTTCGCTGATGGCTCGTGTCAAACTTAACGGTGCAGTTTTTGATTTCTTCCTTTGAAGTTGCTTTTTCTTGTCCTGGCTGAATTTTGCCCTTCAATATTCCCTTAGTTAACCAATCTGCCCTTAGAATAAAACAACAAAATTGAAACTGAAACAAAATCAATAAGAGCAAAAGAAAATGAAACGAAGAAGCCTACAACACGAGGGGTTCCCAAGTGGTCACCCAGCTAAGTACTAACCTCGCCCGACAGGGCTTGACTTCGGTGATCGGACGAGAACCGGTTTTTTTCCCTGTGGTGTGGTCGTAGACGAAAATCGTAAGAAAAAGTTAAGGCATTTCAAGTGACAAAAAAACAACGTCTCGTTGTTGCGCTTCGAGTTACTTGATGTCACAGGCGGTTGATTTGATGTCACAAATGACACTCGAACCTTGTCGCGCGCTAAAGAAAAAAGGTTGCGTTCGCTGATGGCTCGTGTCAAACTTAACGGTGCAGTTTTTGATTTCTTCCTTTGAAGTTGCTTTTTCTTGTCCTGGCTGAATTTTGCCCTTCAATATTCCCTTAGTTAACCAATCTGCCCTTAGAATAAAACAACAAAATTGAAACTGAAACAAAATCAATAAGAGCAAAAGAAAATGAAACGAAGAAGCCTACAACACGAGGGGTTCCCAAGTGGTCACCCAGCTAAGTACTAACCTCGCCCGACAGGGCTTGACTTCGGTGATCGGACGAGAACCGGTTTTTTTCCCTGTGGTGTGGTCGTAGACGAAAATCGTAAGAAAAAGTTAAGGCATTTCAAGTGACAAAAAAACAACGTCTCGTTGTTGCGCTTCGAGTTACTTGATGTCACAGGCGGTTGATTTGATGTCACAAATGACACTCGAACCTTGTCGCGCGCTAAAGAAAAAAGGTTGCGTTCGCTGATGGCTCGTGTCAAACTTAACGGTGCAGTTTTTGATTTCTTCCTTTGAAGTTGCTTTTTCTTGTCCTGGCTGAATTTTGCCCTTCAATATTCCCTTAGTTAACCAATCTGCCCTTAGAATAAAACAACAAAATTGAAACTGAAACAAAATCAATAAGAGCAAAAGAAAATGAAACGAAGAAGCCTACAACACGAGGGGTTCCCAAGTGGTCACCCAGCTAAGTACTAACCTCGCCCGACAGGGCTTGACTTCGGTGATCGGACGAGAACCGGTTTTTTTCCCTGTGGTGTGGTCGTAGACGAAAATCGTAAGAAAAAGTTAAGGCATTTCAAGTGACAAAAAAACAACGTCTCGTTGTTGCGCTTCGAGTTACTTGATGTCACAGGCGGTTGATTTGATGTCACAAATGACACTCGAACCTTGTCGCGCGCTAAAGAAAAAAGGTTGCGTTCGCTGATGGCTCGTGTCAAACTTAACGGTGCAGTTTTTGATTTCTTCCTTTGAAGTTGCTTTTTCTTGTCCTGGCTGAATTTTGCCCTTCAATATTCCCTTAGTTAACCAATCTGCCCTTAGAATAAAACAACAAAATTGAAACTGAAACAAAATCAATAAGAGCAAAAGAAAATGAAACGAAGAAGCCTACAACACGAGGGGTTCCCAAGTGGTCACCCAGCTAAGTACTAACCTCGCCCGACAGGGCTTGACTTCGGTGATCGGACGAGAACCGGTTTTTTTCCCTGTGGTGTGGTCGTAGACGAAAATCGTAAGAAAAAGTTAAGGCATTTCAAGTGACAAAAAAACAACGTCTCGTTGTTGCGCTTCGAGTTACTTGATGTCACAGGCGGTTGATTTGATGTCACAAATGACACTCGAACCTTGTCGCGCGCTAAAGAAAAAAGGTTGCGTTCGCTGATGGCTCGTGTCAAACTTAACGGTGCAGTTTTTGATTTCTTCCTTTGAAGTTGCTTTTTCTTGTCCTGGCTGAATTTTGCCCTTCAATATTCCCTTAGTTAACCAATCTGCCCTTAGAATAAAACAACAAAATTGAAACTGAAACAAAATCAATAAGAGCAAAAGAAAATGAAACGAAGAAGCCTACAACACGAGGGGTTCCCAAGTGGTCACCCAGCTAAGTACTAACCTCGCCCGACAGGGCTTGACTTCGGTGATCGGACGAGAACCGGTTTTTTTCCCTGTGGTGTGGTCGTAGACGAAAATCGTAAGAAAAAGTTAAGGCATTTCAAGTGACAAAAAAACAACGTCTCGTTGTTGCGCTTCGAGTTACTTGATGTCACAGGCGGTTGATTTGATGTCACAAATGACACTCGAACCTTGTCGCGCGCTAAAGAAAAAAGGTTGCGTTCGCTGATGGCTCGTGTCAAACTTAACGGTGCAGTTTTTGATTTCTTCCTTTGAAGTTGCTTTTTCTTGTCCTGGCTGAATTTTGCCCTTCAATATTCCCTTAGTTAACCAATCTGCCCTTAGAATAAAACAACAAAATTGAAACTGAAACAAAATCAATAAGAGCAAAAGAAAATGAAACGAAGAAGCCTACAACACGAGGGGTTCCCAAGTGGTCACCCAGCTAAGTACTAACCTCGCCCGACAGGGCTTGACTTCGGTGATCGGACGAGAACCGGTTTTTTTCCCTGTGGTGTGGTCGTAGACGAAAATCGTAAGAAAAAGTTAAGGCATTTCAAGTGACAAAAAAACAACGTCTCGTTGTTGCGCTTCGAGTTACTTGATGTCACAGGCGGTTGATTTGATGTCACAAATGACACTCGAACCTTGTCGCGCGCTAAAGAAAAAAGGTTGCGTTCGCTGATGGCTCGTGTCAAACTTAACGGTGCAGTTTTTGATTTCTTCCTTTGAAGTTGCTTTTTCTTGTCCTGGCTGAATTTTGCCCTTCAATATTCCCTTAGTTAACCAATCTGCCCTTAGAATAAAACAACAAAATTGAAACTGAAACAAAATCAATAAGAGCAAAAGAAAATGAAACGAAGAAGCCTACAACACGAGGGGTTCCCAAGTGGTCACCCAGCTAAGTACTAACCTCGCCCGACAGGGCTTGACTTCGGTGATCGGACGAGAACCGGTTTTTTTCCCTGTGGTGTGGTCGTAGACGAAAATCGTAAGAAAAAGTTAAGGCATTTCAAGTGACAAAAAAACAACGTCTCGTTGTTGCGCTTCGAGTTACTTGATGTCACAGGCGGTTGATTTGATGTCACAAATGACACTCGAACCTTGTCGCGCGCTAAAGAAAAAAGGTTGCGTTCGCTGATGGCTCGTGTCAAACTTAACGGTGCAGTTTTTGATTTCTTCCTTTGAAGTTGCTTTTTCTTGTCCTGGCTGAATTTTGCCCTTCAATATTCCCTTAGTTAACCAATCTGCCCTTAGAATAAAACAACAAAATTGAAACTGAAACAAAATCAATAAGAGCAAAAGAAAATGAAACGAAGAAGCCTACAACACGAGGGGTTCCCAAGTGGTCACCCAGCTAAGTACTAACCTCGCCCGACAGGGCTTGACTTCGGTGATCGGACGAGAACCGGTTTTTTTCCCTGTGGTGTGGTCGTAGACGAAAATCGTAAGAAAAAGTTAAGGCATTTCAAGTGACAAAAAAACAACGTCTCGTTGTTGCGCTTCGAGTTACTTGATGTCACAGGCGGTTGATTTGATGTCACAAATGACACTCGAACCTTGTCGCGCGCTAAAGAAAAAAGGTTGCGTTCGCTGATGGCTCGTGTCAAACTTAACGGTGCAGTTTTTGATTTCTTCCTTTGAAGTTGCTTTTTCTTGTCCTGGCTGAATTTTGCCCTTCAATATTCCCTTAGTTAACCAATCTGCCCTTAGAATAAAACAACAAAATTGAAACTGAAACAAAATCAATAAGAGCAAAAGAAAATGAAACGAAGAAGCCTACAACACGAGGGGTTCCCAAGTGGTCACCCAGCTAAGTACTAACCTCGCCCGACAGGGCTTGACTTCGGTGATCGGACGAGAACCGGTTTTTTTCCCTGTGGTGTGGTCGTAGACGAAAATCGTAAGAAAAAGTTAAGGCATTTCAAGTGACAAAAAAACAACGTCTCGTTGTTGCGCTTCGAGTTACTTGATGTCACAGGCGGTTGATTTGATGTCACAAATGACACTCGAACCTTGTCGCGCGCTAAAGAAAAAAGGTTGCGTTCGCTGATGGCTCGTGTCAAACTTAACGGTGCAGTTTTTGATTTCTTCCTTTGAAGTTGCTTTTTCTTGTCCTGGCTGAATTTTGCCCTTCAATATTCCCTTAGTTAACCAATCTGCCCTTAGAATAAAACAACAAAATTGAAACTGAAACAAAATCAATAAGAGCAAAAGAAAATGAAACGAAGAAGCCTACAACACGAGGGGTTCCCAAGTGGTCACCCAGCTAAGTACTAACCTCGCCCGACAGGGCTTGACTTCGGTGATCGGACGAGAACCGGTTTTTTTCCCTGTGGTGTGGTCGTAGACGAAAATCGTAAGAAAAAGTTAAGGCATTTCAAGTGACAAAAAAACAACGTCTCGTTGTTGCGCTTCGAGTTACTTGATGTCACAGGCGGTTGATTTGATGTCACAAATGACACTCGAACCTTGTCGCGCGCTAAAGAAAAAAGGTTGCGTTCGCTGATGGCTCGTGTCAAACTTAACGGTGCAGTTTTTGATTTCTTCCTTTGAAGTTGCTTTTTCTTGTCCTGGCTGAATTTTGCCCTTCAATATTCCCTTAGTTAACCAATCTGCCCTTAGAATAAAACAACAAAATTGAAACTGAAACAAAATCAATAAGAGCAAAAGAAAATGAAACGAAGAAGCCTACAACACGAGGGGTTCCCAAGTGGTCACCCAGCTAAGTACTAACCTCGCCCGACAGGGCTTGACTTCGGTGATCGGACGAGAACCGGTTTTTTTCCCTGTGGTGTGGTCGTAGACGAAAATCGTAAGAAAAAGTTAAGGCATTTCAAGTGACAAAAAAACAACGTCTCGTTGTTGCGCTTCGAGTTACTTGATGTCACAGGCGGTTGATTTGATGTCACAAATGACACTCGAACCTTGTCGCGCGCTAAAGAAAAAAGGTTGCGTTCGCTGATGGCTCGTGTCAAACTTAACGGTGCAGTTTTTGATTTCTTCCTTTGAAGTTGCTTTTTCTTGTCCTGGCTGAATTTTGCCCTTCAATATTCCCTTAGTTAACCAATCTGCCCTTAGAATAAAACAACAAAATTGAAACTGAAACAAAATCAATAAGAGCAAAAGAAAATGAAACGAAGAAGCCTACAACACGAGGGGTTCCCAAGTGGTCACCCAGCTAAGTACTAACCTCGCCCGACAGGGCTTGACTTCGGTGATCGGACGAGAACCGGTTTTTTTCCCTGTGGTGTGGTCGTAGACGAAAATCGTAAGAAAAAGTTAAGGCATTTCAAGTGACAAAAAAACAACGTCTCGTTGTTGCGCTTCGAGTTACTTGATGTCACAGGCGGTTGATTTGATGTCACAAATGACACTCGAACCTTGTCGCGCGCTAAAGAAAAAAGGTTGCGTTCGCTGATGGCTCGTGTCAAACTTAACGGTGCAGTTTTTGATTTCTTCCTTTGAAGTTGCTTTTTCTTGTCCTGGCTGAATTTTGCCCTTCAATATTCCCTTAGTTAACCAATCTGCCCTTAGAATAAAACAACAAAATTGAAACTGAAACAAAATCAATAAGAGCAAAAGAAAATGAAACGAAGAAGCCTACAACACGAGGGGTTCCCAAGTGGTCACCCAGCTAAGTACTAACCTCGCCCGACAGGGCTTGACTTCGGTGATCGGACGAGAACCGGTTTTTTTCCCTGTGGTGTGGTCGTAGACGAAAATCGTAAGAAAAAGTTAAGGCATTTCAAGTGACAAAAAAACAACGTCTCGTTGTTGCGCTTCGAGTTACTTGATGTCACAGGCGGTTGATTTGATGTCACAAATGACACTCGAACCTTGTCGCGCGCTAAAGAAAAAAGGTTGCGTTCGCTGATGGCTCGTGTCAAACTTAACGGTGCAGTTTTTGATTTCTTCCTTTGAAGTTGCTTTTTCTTGTCCTGGCTGAATTTTGCCCTTCAATATTCCCTTAGTTAACCAATCTGCCCTTAGAATAAAACAACAAAATTGAAACTGAAACAAAATCAATAAGAGCAAAAGAAAATGAAACGAAGAAGCCTACAACACGAGGGGTTCCCAAGTGGTCACCCAGCTAAGTACTAACCTCGCCCGACAGGGCTTGACTTCGGTGATCGGACGAGAACCGGTTTTTTTCCCTGTGGTGTGGTCGTAGACGAAAATCGTAAGAAAAAGTTAAGGCATTTCAAGTGACAAAAAAACAACGTCTCGTTGTTGCGCTTCGAGTTACTTGATGTCACAGGCGGTTGATTTGATGTCACAAATGACACTCGAACCTTGTCGCGCGCTAAAGAAAAAAGGTTGCGTTCGCTGATGGCTCGTGTCAAACTTAACGGTGCAGTTTTTGATTTCTTCCTTTGAAGTTGCTTTTTCTTGTCCTGGCTGAATTTTGCCCTTCAATATTCCCTTAGTTAACCAATCTGCCCTTAGAATAAAACAACAAAATTGAAACTGAAACAAAATCAATAAGAGCAAAAGAAAATGAAACGAAGAAGCCTACAACACGAGGGGTTCCCAAGTGGTCACCCAGCTAAGTACTAACCTCGCCCGACAGGGCTTGACTTCGGTGATCGGACGAGAACCGGTTTTTTTCCCTGTGGTGTGGTCGTAGACGAAAATCGTAAGAAAAAGTTAAGGCATTTCAAGTGACAAAAAAACAACGTCTCGTTGTTGCGCTTCGAGTTACTTGATGTCACAGGCGGTTGATTTGATGTCACAAATGACACTCGAACCTTGTCGCGCGCTAAAGAAAAAAGGTTGCGTTCGCTGATGGCTCGTGTCAAACTTAACGGTGCAGTTTTTGATTTCTTCCTTTGAAGTTGCTTTTTCTTGTCCTGGCTGAATTTTGCCCTTCAATATTCCCTTAGTTAACCAATCTGCCCTTAGAATAAAACAACAAAATTGAAACTGAAACAAAATCAATAAGAGCAAAAGAAAATGAAACGAAGAAGCCTACAACACGAGGGGTTCCCAAGTGGTCACCCAGCTAAGTACTAACCTCGCCCGACAGGGCTTGACTTCGGTGATCGGACGAGAACCGGTTTTTTTCCCTGTGGTGTGGTCGTAGACGAAAATCGTAAGAAAAAGTTAAGGCATTTCAAGTGACAAAAAAACAACGTCTCGTTGTTGCGCTTCGAGTTACTTGATGTCACAGGCGGTTGATTTGATGTCACAAATGACACTCGAACCTTGTCGCGCGCTAAAGAAAAAAGGTTGCGTTCGCTGATGGCTCGTGTCAAACTTAACGGTGCAGTTTTTGATTTCTTCCTTTGAAGTTGCTTTTTCTTGTCCTGGCTGAATTTTGCCCTTCAATATTCCCTTAGTTAACCAATCTGCCCTTAGAATAAAACAACAAAATTGAAACTGAAACAAAATCAATAAGAGCAAAAGAAAATGAAACGAAGAAGCCTACAACACGAGGGGTTCCCAAGTGGTCACCCAGCTAAGTACTAACCTCGCCCGACAGGGCTTGACTTCGGTGATCGGACGAGAACCGGTTTTTTTCCCTGTGGTGTGGTCGTAGACGAAAATCGTAAGAAAAAGTTAAGGCATTTCAAGTGACAAAAAAACAACGTCTCGTTGTTGCGCTTCGAGTTACTTGATGTCACAGGCGGTTGATTTGATGTCACAAATGACACTCGAACCTTGTCGCGCGCTAAAGAAAAAAGGTTGCGTTCGCTGATGGCTCGTGTCAAACTTAACGGTGCAGTTTTTGATTTCTTCCTTTGAAGTTGCTTTTTCTTGTCCTGGCTGAATTTTGCCCTTCAATATTCCCTTAGTTAACCAATCTGCCCTTAGAATAAAACAACAAAATTGAAACTGAAACAAAATCAATAAGAGCAAAAGAAAATGAAACGAAGAAGCCTACAACACGAGGGGTTCCCAAGTGGTCACCCAGCTAAGTACTAACCTCGCCCGACAGGGCTTGACTTCGGTGATCGGACGAGAACCGGTTTTTTTCCCTGTGGTGTGGTCGTAGACGAAAATCGTAAGAAAAAGTTAAGGCATTTCAAGTGACAAAAAAACAACGTCTCGTTGTTGCGCTTCGAGTTACTTGATGTCACAGGCGGTTGATTTGATGTCACAAATGACACTCGAACCTTGTCGCGCGCTAAAGAAAAAAGGTTGCGTTCGCTGATGGCTCGTGTCAAACTTAACGGTGCAGTTTTTGATTTCTTCCTTTGAAGTTGCTTTTTCTTGTCCTGGCTGAATTTTGCCCTTCAATATTCCCTTAGTTAACCAATCTGCCCTTAGAATAAAACAACAAAATTGAAACTGAAACAAAATCAATAAGAGCAAAAGAAAATGAAACGAAGAAGCCTACAACACGAGGGGTTCCCAAGTGGTCACCCAGCTAAGTACTAACCTCGCCCGACAGGGCTTGACTTCGGTGATCGGACGAGAACCGGTTTTTTTCCCTGTGGTGTGGTCGTAGACGAAAATCGTAAGAAAAAGTTAAGGCATTTCAAGTGACAAAAAAACAACGTCTCGTTGTTGCGCTTCGAGTTACTTGATGTCACAGGCGGTTGATTTGATGTCACAAATGACACTCGAACCTTGTCGCGCGCTAAAGAAAAAAGGTTGCGTTCGCTGATGGCTCGTGTCAAACTTAACGGTGCAGTTTTTGATTTCTTCCTTTGAAGTTGCTTTTTCTTGTCCTGGCTGAATTTTGCCCTTCAATATTCCCTTAGTTAACCAATCTGCCCTTAGAATAAAACAACAAAATTGAAACTGAAACAAAATCAATAAGAGCAAAAGAAAATGAAACGAAGAAGCCTACAACACGAGGGGTTCCCAAGTGGTCACCCAGCTAAGTACTAACCTCGCCCGACAGGGCTTGACTTCGGTGATCGGACGAGAACCGGTTTTTTTCCCTGTGGTGTGGTCGTAGACGAAAATCGTAAGAAAAAGTTAAGGCATTTCAAGTGACAAAAAAACAACGTCTCGTTGTTGCGCTTCGAGTTACTTGATGTCACAGGCGGTTGATTTGATGTCACAAATGACACTCGAACCTTGTCGCGCGCTAAAGAAAAAAGGTTGCGTTCGCTGATGGCTCGTGTCAAACTTAACGGTGCAGTTTTTGATTTCTTCCTTTGAAGTTGCTTTTTCTTGTCCTGGCTGAATTTTGCCCTTCAATATTCCCTTAGTTAACCAATCTGCCCTTAGAATAAAACAACAAAATTGAAACTGAAACAAAATCAATAAGAGCAAAAGAAAATGAAACGAAGAAGCCTACAACACGAGGGGTTCCCAAGTGGTCACCCAGCTAAGTACTAACCTCGCCCGACAGGGCTTGACTTCGGTGATCGGACGAGAACCGGTTTTTTTCCCTGTGGTGTGGTCGTAGACGAAAATCGTAAGAAAAAGTTAAGGCATTTCAAGTGACAAAAAAACAACGTCTCGTTGTTGCGCTTCGAGTTACTTGATGTCACAGGCGGTTGATTTGATGTCACAAATGACACTCGAACCTTGTCGCGCGCTAAAGAAAAAAGGTTGCGTTCGCTGATGGCTCGTGTCAAACTTAACGGTGCAGTTTTTGATTTCTTCCTTTGAAGTTGCTTTTTCTTGTCCTGGCTGAATTTTGCCCTTCAATATTCCCTTAGTTAACCAATCTGCCCTTAGAATAAAACAACAAAATTGAAACTGAAACAAAATCAATAAGAGCAAAAGAAAATGAAACGAAGAAGCCTACAACACGAGGGGTTCCCAAGTGGTCACCCAGCTAAGTACTAACCTCGCCCGACAGGGCTTGACTTCGGTGATCGGACGAGAACCGGTTTTTTTCCCTGTGGTGTGGTCGTAGACGAAAATCACTGAGTAAGAAAAAGTTAAGGCATTTCAAGTGACAAAAAAACAACGTCTCGTTGTTGCGCTTCGAGTTACTTGATGTCACAGGCGGTTGATTTGATGTCACAAATGACACTCGAACCTTGTCGCGCGCTAAAGAAAAAAGGTTGCGTTCGCTGATGGCTCGTGTCAAACTTAACGGTGCAGTTTTTGATTTCTTCCTTTGAAGTTGCTTTTTCTTGTCCTGGCTGAATTTTGCCCTTCAATATTCCCTTAGTTAACCAATCTGCCCTTAGAATAAAACAACAAAATTGAAACTGAAACAAAATCAATAAGAGCAAAAGAAAATGAAACGAAGAAGCCTACAACACGAGGGGTTCCCAAGTGGTCACCCAGCTAAGTACTAACCTCGCCCGACAGGGCTTGACTTCGGTGATCGGACGAGAACCGGTTTTTTTCCCTGTGGTGTGGTCGTATAGACGAAAATCGTAAGAAAAAGTTAAGGCATTTCAAGTGACAAAAAAACAACGTCTCGTTGTTGCGCTTCGAGTTACTTGATGTCACAGGCGGTTGATTTGATGTCACAAATGACACTCGAACCTTGTCGCGCGCTAAAGAAAAAAGGTTGCGTTCGCTGATGGCTCGTGTCAAACTTAACGGTGCAGTTTTTGATTTCTTCCTTTGAAGTTGCTTTTTCTTGTCCTGGCTGAATTTTGCCCTTCAATATTCCCTTAGTTAACCAATCTGCCCTTAGAATAAAACAACAAAATTGAAACTGAAACAAAATCAATAAGAGCAAAAGAAAATGAAACGAAGAAGCCTACAACACGAGGGGTTCCCAAGTGGTCACCCAGCTAAGTACTAACCTCGCCCGACAGGGCTTGACTTCGGTGATCGGACGAGAACCGGTTTTTTTCCCTGTGGTGTGGTCGTAGACGAAAATCGGTAAGAAAAAGTTAAGGCATTTCAAGTGACAAAAAAACAACGTCTCGTTGTTGCGCTTCGAGTTACTTGATGTCACAGGCGGTTGATTTGATGTCACAAATGACATTCGAACCTTGTCGCGCGCTAAAGAAAAAAGGTTGCGTTCGCTGATGGCTCGTGTCAAACTTAACGGTGCAGTTTTGATTTCTTCCTTTGAAGTTGCTTTTTCTTGTCCTGGCTGAATTTTGCCCTTCAATATTCCCTTAGTTAACCAATCTGCCCTTAGAATAAAACAACAAAATTGAAACTGAAACAAAATCAATAAGAGCAAAAGAAAATGAAACGAAGAAGCCTACAACACGAGGGGTTCCCAAGTGGTCACCCAGCTAAGTACTAACCTCGCCCGACAGGGCTTGACTTCGGTGATCGGACGAGAACCGGTTTTTTTCCCTGTGGTGTGGTCGTAGACGAAAATCGTAAGAAAAAGTTAAGGCATTTCAAGTGACAAAAAAACAACGTCTCGTTGTTGCGCTTCGAGTTACTTGATGTCACAGGCGGTTGATTTGATGTCACAAATGACACTCGAACCTTGTCGCGCGCTAAAGAAAAAAGGTTGCGTTCGCTGATGGCTCGTGTCAAACTTAACGGTGCAGTTTTTGATTTCTTCCTTTGAAGTTGCTTTTTCTTGTCCTGGCTGAATTTTGCCCTTCAATATTCCCTTAGTTAACCAATCTGCCCTTAGAATAAAACAACAAAATTGAAACTGAAACAAAATCAATAAGAGCAAAAGAAAATGAAACGAAGAAGCCTACAACACGAGGGGTTCCCAAGTGGTCACCCAGCTAAGTACTAACCTCGCCCGACAGGGCTTGACTTCGGTGATCGGACGAGAACCGGTTTTTTTCCCTGTGGTGTGGTCGTAGACGAAAATCGTAAGAAAAAGTTAAGGCATTTCAAGTGACAAAAAAACAACGTCTCGTTGTTGCGCTTCGAGTTACTTGATGTCACAGGCGGTTGATTTGATGTCACAAATGACACTCGAACCTTGTCGCGCGCTAAAGAAAAAAGGTTGCGTTCGCTGATGGCTCGTGTCAAACTTAACGGTGCAGTTTTTGATTTCTTCCTTTGAAGTTGCTTTTTCTTGTCCTGGCTGAATTTTGCCCTTCAATATTCCCTTAGTTAACCAATCTGCCCTTAGAATAAAACAACAAAATTGAAACTGAAACAAAATCAATAAGAGCAAAAGAAAATGAAACGAAGAAGCCTACAACACGAGGGGTTCCCAAGTGGTCACCCAGCTAAGTACTAACCTCGCCCGACAGGGCTTGACTTCGGTGATCGGACGAGAACCGGTTTTTTTCCCTGTGGTGTGGTCGTAGACGAAAATCGTAAGAAAAAGTTAAGGCATTTCAAGTGACAAAAAAACAACGTCTCGTTGTTGCGCTTCGAGTTACTTGATGTCACAGGCGGTTGATTTGATGTCACAAATGACACTCGAACCTTGTCGCGCGCTAAAGAAAAAAGGTTGCGTTCGCTGATGGCTCGTGTCAAACTTAACGGTGCAGTTTTTGATTTCTTCCTTTGAAGTTGCTTTTTCTTGTCCTGGCTGAATTTTGCCCTTCAATATTCCCTTAGTTAACCAATCTGCCCTTAGAATAAAACAACAAAATTGAAACTGAAACAAAATCAATAAGAGCAAAAGAAAATGAAACGAAGAAGCCTACAACACGAGGGGTTCCCAAGTGGTCACCCAGCTAAGTACTAACCTCGCCCGACAGGGCTTGACTTCGGTGATCGGACGAGAACCGGTTTTTTTCCCTGTGGTGTGGTCGTAGACGAAAATCGTAAGAAAAAGTTAAGGCATTTCAAGTGACAAAAAAACAACGTCTCGTTGTTGCGCTTCGAGTTACTTGATGTCACAGGCGGTTGATTTGATGTCACAAATGACACTCGAACCTTGTCGCGCGCTAAAGAAAAAAGGTTGCGTTCGCTGATGGCTCGTGTCAAACTTAACGGTGCAGTTTTTGATTTCTTCCTTTGAAGTTGCTTTTTCTTGTCCTGGCTGAATTTTGCCCTTCAATATTCCCTTAGTTAACCAATCTGCCCTTAGAATAAAACAACAAAATTGAAACTGAAACAAAATCAATAAGAGCAAAAGAAAATGAAACGAAGAAGCCTACAACACGAGGGGTTCCCAAGTGGTCACCCAGCTAAGTACTAACCTCGCCCGACAGGGCTTGACTTCGGTGATCGGACGAGAACCGGTTTTTTTCCCTGTGGTGTGGTCGTAGACGAAAATCGTAAGAAAAAGTTAAGGCATTTCAAGTGACAAAAAAACAACGTCTCGTTGTTGCGCTTCGAGTTACTTGATGTCACAGGCGGTTGATTTGATGTCACAAATGACACTCGAACCTTGTCGCGCGCTAAAGAAAAAAGGTTGCGTTCGCTGATGGCTCGTGTCAAACTTAACGGTGCAGTTTTTGATTTCTTCCTTTGAAGTTGCTTTTTCTTGTCCTGGCTGAATTTTGCCCTTCAATATTCCCTTAGTTAACCAATCTGCCCTTAGAATAAAACAACAAAATTGAAACTGAAACAAAATCAATAAGAGCAAAAGAAAATGAAACGAAGAAGCCTACAACACGAGGGGTTCCCAAGTGGTCACCCAGCTAAGTACTAACCTCGCCCGACAGGGCTTGACTTCGGTGATCGGACGAGAACCGGTTTTTTTCCCTGTGGTGTGGTCGTAGACGAAAATCGTAAGAAAAAGTTAAGGCATTTCAAGTGACAAAAAAACAACGTCTCGTTGTTGCGCTTCGAGTTACTTGATGTCACAGGCGGTTGATTTGATGTCACAAATGACACTCGAACCTTGTCGCGCGCTAAAGAAAAAAGGTTGCGTTCGCTGATGGCTCGTGTCAAACTTAACGGTGCAGTTTTTGATTTCTTCCTTTGAAGTTGCTTTTTCTTGTCCTGGCTGAATTTTGCCCTTCAATATTCCCTTAGTTAACCAATCTGCCCTTAGAATAAAACAACAAAATTGAAACTGAAACAAAATCAATAAGAGCAAAAGAAAATGAAACGAAGAAGCCTACAACACGAGGGGTTCCCAAGTGGTCACCCAGCTAAGTACTAACCTCGCCCGACAGGGCTTGACTTCGGTGATCGGACGAGAACCGGTTTTTTTCCCTGTGGTGTGGTCGTAGACGAAAATCGTAAGAAAAAGTTAAGGCATTTCAAGTGACAAAAAAACAACGTCTCGTTGTTGCGCTTCGAGTTACTTGATGTCACAGGCGGTTGATTTGATGTCACAAATGACACTCGAACCTTGTCGCGCGCTAAAGAAAAAAGGTTGCGTTCGCTGATGGCTCGTGTCAAACTTAACGGTGCAGTTTTTGATTTCTTCCTTTGAAGTTGCTTTTTCTTGTCCTGGCTGAATTTTGCCCTTCAATATTCCCTTAGTTAACCAATCTGCCCTTAGAATAAAACAACAAAATTGAAACTGAAACAAAATCAATAAGAGCAAAAGAAAATGAAACGAAGAAGCCTACAACACGAGGGGTTCCCAAGTGGTCACCCAGCTAAGTACTAACCTCGCCCGACAGGGCTTGACTTCGGTGATCGGACGAGAACCGGTTTTTTTCCCTGTGGTGTGGTCGTAGACGAAAATCGTAAGAAAAAGTTAAGGCATTTCAAGTGACAAAAAAACAACGTCTCGTTGTTGCGCTTCGAGTTACTTGATGTCACAGGCGGTTGATTTGATGTCACAAATGACACTCGAACCTTGTCGCGCGCTAAAGAAAAAAGGTTGCGTTCGCTGATGGCTCGTGTCAAACTTAACGGTGCAGTTTTTGATTTCTTCCTTTGAAGTTGCTTTTTCTTGTCCTGGCTGAATTTTGCCCTTCAATATTCCCTTAGTTAACCAATCTGCCCTTAGAATAAAACAACAAAATTGAAACTGAAACAAAATCAATAAGAGCAAAAGAAAATGAAACGAAGAAGCCTACAACACGAGGGGTTCCCAAGTGGTCACCCAGCTAGTACTAACCTCGCCCGACAGGGCTTGACTTCGGTGATCGGACGAGAACCGGTTTTTTTCCCTGTGGTGTGGTCGTAGACGAAAATCGTAAGAAAAAGTTAAGGCATTTCAAGTGACAAAAAAACAACGTCTCGTTGTTGCGCTTCGAGTTACTTGATGTCACAGGCGGTTGATTTGATGTCACAAATGACACTCGAACCTTGTCGCGCGCTAAAGAAAAAAGGTTGCGTTCGCTGATGGCTCGTGTCAAACTTAACGGTGCAGTTTTTGATTTCTTCCTTTGAAGTTGCTTTTTCTTGTCCTGGCTGAATTTTGCCCTTCAATATTCCCTTAGTTAACCAATCTGCCCTTAGAATAAAACAACAAAATTGAAACTGAAACAAAATCAATAAGAGCAAAAGAAAATGAAACGAAGAAGCCTACAACACGAGGGGTTCCCAAGTGGTCACCCAGCTAAGTACTAACCTCGCCCGACAGGGCTTGACTTCGGTGATCGGACGAGAACCGGTTTTTTTCCCTGTGGTGTGGTCGTAGACGAAAATCGTAAGAAAAAGTTAAGGCATTTCAAGTGACAAAAAAACAACGTCTCGTTGTTGCGCTTCGAGTTACTTGATGTCACAGGCGGTTGATTTGATGTCACAAATGACACTCGAACCTTGTCGCGCGCTAAAGAAAAAAGGTTGCGTTCGCTGATGGCTCGTGTCAAACTTAACGGTGCAGTTTTTGATTTCTTCCTTTGAAGTTGCTTTTTCTTGTCCTGGCTGAATTTTGCCCTTCAATATTCCCTTAGTTAACCAATCTGCCCTTAGAATAAAACAACAAAATTGAAACTGAAACAAAATCAATAAGAGCAAAAGAAAATGAAACGAAGAAGCCTACAACACGAGGGGTTCCCAAGTGGTCACCCAGCTAAGTACTAACCTCGCCCGACAGGGCTTGACTTCGGTGATCGGACGAGAACCGGTTTTTTTCCCTGTGGTGTGGTCGTAGACGAAAATCGTAAGAAAAAGTTAAGGCATTTCAAGTGACAAAAAAACAACGTCTCGTTGTTGCGCTTCGAGTTACTTGATGTCACAGGCGGTTGATTTGATGTCACAAATGACACTCGAACCTTGTCGCGCGCTAAAGAAAAAAGGTTGCGTTCGCTGATGGCTCGTGTCAAACTTAACGGTGCAGTTTTTGATTTCTTCCTTTGAAGTTGCTTTTTCTTGTCCTGGCTGAATTTTGCCCTTCAATATTCCCTTAGTTAACCAATCTGCCCTTAGAATAAAACAACAAAATTGAAACTGAAACAAAATCAATAAGAGCAAAAGAAAATGAAACGAAGAAGCCTACAACACGAGGGGTTCCCAAGTGGTCACCCAGCTAAGTACTAACCTCGCCCGACAGGGCTTGACTTCGGTGATCGGACGAGAACCGGTTTTTTTCCCTGTGGTGTGGTCGTAGACGAAAATCGTAAGAAAAAGTTAAGGCATTTCAAGTGACAAAAAAACAACGTCTCGTTGTTGCGCTTCGAGTTACTTGATGTCACAGGCGGTTGATTTGATGTCACAAATGACACTCGAACCTTGTCGCGCGCTAAAGAAAAAAGGTTGCGTTCGCTGATGGCTCGTGTCAAACTTAACGGTGCAGTTTTTGATTTCTTCCTTTGAAGTTGCTTTTTCTTGTCCTGGCTGAATTTTGCCCTTCAATATTCCCTTAGTTAACCAATCTGCCCTTAGAATAAAACAACAAAATTGAAACTGAAACAAAATCAATAAGAGCAAAAGAAAATGAAACGAAGAAGCCTACAACACGAGGGGTTCCCAAGTGGTCACCCAGCTAAGTACTAACCTCGCCCGACAGGGCTTGACTTCGGTGATCGGACGAGAACCGGTTTTTTTCCCTGTGGTGTGGTCGTAGACGAAAATCGTAAGAAAAAGTTAAGGCATTTCAAGTGACAAAAAAACAACGTCTCGTTGTTGCGCTTCGAGTTACTTGATGTCACAGGCGGTTGATTTGATGTCACAAATGACACTCGAACCTTGTCGCGCGCTAAAGAAAAAAGGTTGCGTTCGCTGATGGCTCGTGTCAAACTTAACGGTGCAGTTTTTGATTTCTTCCTTTGAAGTTGCTTTTTCTTGTCCTGGCTGAATTTTGCCCTTCAATATTCCCTTAGTTAACCAATCTGCCCTTAGAATAAAACAACAAAATTGAAACTGAAACAAAATCAATAAGAGCAAAAGAAAATGAAACGAAGAAGCCTACAACACGAGGGGTTCCCAAGTGGTCACCCAGCTAAGTACTAACCTCGCCCGACAGGGCTTGACTTCGGTGATCGGACGAGAACCGGTTTTTTTCCCTGTGGTGTGGTCGTAGACGAAAATCGTAAGAAAAAGTTAAGGCATTTCAAGTGACAAAAAAACAACGTCTCGTTGTTGCGCTTCGAGTTACTTGATGTCACAGGCGGTTGATTTGATGTCACAAATGACACTCGAACCTTGTCGCGCGCTAAAGAAAAAAGGTTGCGTTCGCTGATGGCTCGTGTCAAACTTAACGGTGCAGTTTTTGATTTCTTCCTTTGAAGTTGCTTTTTCTTGTCCTGGCTGAATTTTGCCCTTCAATATTCCCTTAGTTAACCAATCTGCCCTTAGAATAAAACAACAAAATTGAAACTGAAACAAAATCAATAAGAGCAAAAGAAAATGAAACGAAGAAGCCTACAACACGAGGGGTTCCCAAGTGGTCACCCAGCTAAGTACTAACCTCGCCCGACAGGGCTTGACTTCGGTGATCGGACGAGAACCGGTTTTTTTCCCTGTGGTGTGGTCGTAGACGAAAATCGTAAGAAAAAGTTAAGGCATTTCAAGTGACAAAAAAACAACGTCTCGTTGTTGCGCTTCGAGTTACTTGATGTCACAGGCGGTTGATTTGATGTCACAAATGACACTCGAACCTTGTCGCGCGCTAAAGAAAAAAGGTTGCGTTCGCTGATGGCTCGTGTCAAACTTAACGGTGCAGTTTTTGATTTCTTCCTTTGAAGTTGCTTTTTCTTGTCCTGGCTGAATTTTGCCCTTCAATATTCCCTTAGTTAACCAATCTGCCCTTAGAATAAAACAACAAAATTGAAACTGAAACAAAATCAATAAGAGCAAAAGAAAATGAAACGAAGAAGCCTACAACACGAGGGGTTCCCAAGTGGTCACCCAGCTAAGTACTAACCTCGCCCGACAGGGCTTGACTTCGGTGATCGGACGAGAACCGGTTTTTTTCCCTGTGGTGTGGTCGTAGACGAAAATCGTAAGAAAAAGTTAAGGCATTTCAAGTGACAAAAAAACAACGTCTCGTTGTTGCGCTTCGAGTTACTTGATGTCACAGGCGGTTGATTTGATGTCACAAATGACACTCGAACCTTGTCGCGCGCTAAAGAAAAAAGGTTGCGTTCGCTGATGGCTCGTGTCAAACTTAACGGTGCAGTTTTTGATTTCTTCCTTTGAAGTTGCTTTTTCTTGTCCTGGCTGAATTTTGCCCTTCAATATTCCCTTAGTTAACCAATCTGCCCTTAGAATAAAACAACAAAATTGAAACTGAAACAAAATCAATAAGAGCAAAAGAAAATGAAACGAAGAAGCCTACAACACGAGGGGTTCCCAAGTGGTCACCCAGCTAAGTACTAACCTCGCCCGACAGGGCTTGACTTCGGTGATCGGACGAGAACCGGTTTTTTTCCCTGTGGTGTGGTCGTAGACGAAAATCGTAAGAAAAAGTTAAGGCATTTCAAGTGACAAAAAAACAACGTCTCGTTGTTGCGCTTCGAGTTACTTGATGTCACACAGGCGGTTGATTTGATGTCACAAATGACATTCGAACCTTGTCGCGCGCTAAAGAAAAAAGGTTGCGTTCGCTGATGGCTCGTGTCAAACTTAACGGTGCAGTTTTTGATTTCTTCCTTTGAAGTTGCTTTTTCTTGTCCTGGCTGAATTTTGCCCTTCAATATTCCCTTAGTTAACCAATCTGCCCTTAGAATAAAACAACAAAATTGAAACTGAAACAAAATCAATAAGAGCAAAAGAAAATGAAACGAAGAAGCCTACAACACGAGGGGTTCCCAAGTGGTCACCCAGCTAAGTACTAACCTCGCCCGACAGGGCTTGACTTCGGTGATCGGACGAGAACCGGTTTTTTTCCCTGTGGTGTGGTCGTAGACGAAAATCGTAAGAAAAAGTTAAGGCATTTCAAGTGACAAAAAAACAACGTCTCGTTGTTGCGCTTCGAGTTACTTGATGTCACAGGCGGTTGATTTGATGTCACAAATGACATTCGAACCTTGTCGCGCGCTAAAGAAAAAAGGTTGCGTTCGCTGATGGCTCGTGTCAAACTTAACGGTGCAGTTTTTGATTTCTTCCTTTGAAGTTGCTTTTTCTTGTCCTGGCTGAATTTTGCCCTTCAATATTCCCTTAGTTAACCAATCTGCCCTTAGAATAAAACAACAAAATTGAAACTGAAACAAAATCAATAAGAGCAAAAGAAAATGAAACGAAGAAGCCTACAACACGAGGGGTTCCCAAGTGGTCACCCAGCTAAGTACTAACCTCGCCCGACAGGGCTTGACTTCGGTGATCGGACGAGAACCGGTTTTTTTCCCTGTGGTGTGGTCGTAGACGAAAATCGTAAGAAAAAGTTAAGGCATTTCAAGTGACAAAAAAACAACGTCTCGTTGTTGCGCTTCGAGTTACTTGATGTCACAGGCGGTTGATTTGATGTCACAAATGACATTCGAACCTTGTCGCGCGCTAAAGAAAAAAGGTTGCGTTCGCTGATGGCTCGTGTCAAACTTAACGGTGCAGTTTTTGATTTCTTCCTTTGAAGTTGCTTTTTCTTGTCCTGGCTGAATTTTGCCCTTCAATATTCCCTTAGTTAACCAATCTGCCCTTAGAATAAAACAACAAAATTGAAACTGAAACAAAATCAATAAGAGCAAAAGAAAATGAAACGAAGAAGCCTACAACACGAGGGGTTCCCAAGTGGTCACCCAGCTAAGTACTAACCTCGCCCGACAGGGCTTGACTTCGGTGATCGGACGAGAACCGGTTTTTTTCCCTGTGGTGTGGTCGTAGACGAAAATCGTAAGAAAAAGTTAAGGCATTTCAAGTGACAAAAAAACAACGTCTCGTTGTTGCGCTTCGAGTTACTTGATGTCACAGGCGGTTGATTTGATGTCACAAATGACATTCGAACCTTGTCGCGCGCTAAAGAAAAAAGGTTGCGTTCGCTGATGGCTCGTGTCAAACTTAACGGTGCAGTTTTTGATTTCTTCCTTTGAAGTTGCTTTTTCTTGTCCTGGCTGAATTTTGCCCTTCAATATTCCCTTAGTTAACCAATCTGCCCTTAGAATAAAACAACAAAATTGAAACTGAAACAAAATCAATAAGAGCAAAAGAAAATGAAACGAAGAAGCCTACAACACGAGGGGTTCCCAAGTGGTCACCCAGCTAAGTACTAACCTCGCCCGACAGGGCTTGACTTCGGTGATCGGACGAGAACCGGTTTTTTTCCCTGTGGTGTGGTCGTAGACGAAAATCGTAAGAAAAAGTTAAGGCATTTCAAGTGACAAAAAAACAACGTCTCGTTGTTGCGCTTCGAGTTACTTGATGTCACAGGCGGTTGATTTGATGTCACAAATGACATTCGAACCTTGTCGCGCGCTAAAGAAAAAAGGTTGCGTTCGCTGATGGCTCGTGTCAAACTTAACGGTGCAGTTTTTGATTTCTTCCTTTGAAGTTGCTTTTTCTTGTCCTGGCTGAATTTTGCCCTTCAATATTCCCTTAGTTAACCAATCTGCCCTTAGAATAAAACAACAAAATTGAAACTGAAACAAAATCAATAAGAGCAAAAGAAAATGAAACGAAGAAGCCTACAACACGAGGGGTTCCCAAGTGGTCACCCAGCTAAGTACTAACCTCGCCAGACAGGGCTTGACTTCGGTGATCGGACGAGAACCGGTTTTTTTCCCTGTGGTGTGGTCGTAGACGAAAATCGTAAGAAAAAGTTAAGGCATTTCAAGTGACAAAAAAACAACGTCTCGTTGTTGCGCTTCGAGTTACTTGATGTCACAGGCGGTTGATTTGATGTCACAAATGACATTCGAACCTTGTCGCGCGCTAAAGAAAAAAGGTTGCGTTCGCTGATGGCTCGTGTCAAACTTAACGGTGCAGTTTTTGATTTCTTCCTTTGAAGTTGCTTTTTCTTGTCCTGGCTGAATTTTGCCCTTCAATATTCCCTTAGTTAACCAATCTGCCCTTAGAATAAAACAACAAAATTGAAACTGAAACAAAATCAATAAGAGCAAAAGAAAATGAAACGAAGAAGCCTACAACACGAGGGGTTCCCAAGTGGTCACCCAGCTAAGTACTAACCTCGCCCGACAGGGCTTGACTTCGGTGATCGGACGAGAACCGGTTTTTTTCCCTGTGGTGTGGTCGTAGACGAAAATCGTAAGAAAAAGTTAAGGCATTTCAAGTGACAAAAAAACAACGTCTCGTTGTTGCGCTTCGAGTTACTTGATGTCACAGGCGGTTGATTTGATGTCACAAATGACATTCGAACCTTGTCGCGCGCTAAAGAAAAAAGGTTGCGTTCGCTGATGGCTCGTGTCAAACTTAACGGTGCAGTTTTTGATTTCTTCCTTTGAAGTTGCTTTTTCTTGTCCTGGCTGAATTTTGCCCTTCAATATTCCCTTAGTTAACCAATCTGCCCTTAGAATAAAACAACAAAATTGAAACTGAAACAAAATCAATAAGAGCAAAAGAAAATGAAACGAAGAAGCCTACAACACGAGGGGTTCCCAAGTGGTCACCCAGCTAAGTACTAACCTCGCCCGACAGGGCTTGACTTCGGTGATCGGACGAGAACCGGTTTTTTTCCCTGTGGTGTGGTCGTAGACGAAAATCGTAAGAAAAAGTTAAGGCATTTCAAGTGACAAAAAAACAACGTCTCGTTGTTGCGCTTCGAGTTACTTGATGTCACAGGCGGTTGATTTGATGTCACAAATGACATTCGAACCTTGTCGCGCGCTAAAGAAAAAAGGTTGCGTTCGCTGATGGCTCGTGTCAAACTTAACGGTGCAGTTTTTGATTTCTTCCTTTGAAGTTGCTTTTTCTTGTCCTGGCTGAATTTTGCCCTTCAATATTCCCTTAGTTAACCAATCTGCCCTTAGAATAAAACAACAAAATTGAAACTGAAACAAAATCAATAAGAGCAAAAGAAAATGAAACGAAGAAGCCTACAACACGAGGGGTTCCCAAGTGGTCACCCAGCTAAGTACTAACCTCGCCCGACAGGGCTTGACTTCGGTGATCGGACGAGAACCGGTTTTTTTCCCTGTGGTGTGGTCGTAGACGAAAATCGTAAGAAAAAGTTAAGGCATTTCAAGTGACAAAAAAACAACGTCTCGTTGTTGCGCTTCGAGTTACTTGATGTCACAGGCGGTTGATTTGATGTCACAAATGACATTCGAACCTTGTCGCGCGCTAAAGAAAAAAGGTTGCGTTCGCTGATGGCTCGTGTCAAACTTAACGGTGCAGTTTTTGATTTCTTCCTTTGAAGTTGCTTTTTCTTGTCCTGGCTGAATTTTGCCCTTCAATATTCCCTTAGTTAACCAATCTGCCCTTAGAATAAAACAACAAAATTGAAACTGAAACAAAATCAATAAGAGCAAAAGAAAATGAAACGAAGAAGCCTACAACACGAGGGGTTCCCAAGTGGTCACCCAGCTAAGTACTAACCTCGCCCGACAGGGCTTGACTTCGGTGATCGGACGAGAACCGGTTTTTTTCCCTGTGGTGTGGTCGTAGACGAAAATCGTAAGAAAAAGTTAAGGCATTTCAAGTGACAAAAAAACAACGTCTCGTTGTTGCGCTTCGAGTTACTTGATGTCACAGGCGGTTGATTTGATGTCACAAATGACATTCGAACCTTGTCGCGCGCTAAAGAAAAAAGGTTGCGTTCGCTGATGGCTCGTGTCAAACTTAACGGTGCAGTTTTTGATTTCTTCCTTTGAAGCTGCTTTTTCTTGTCCTGGCTGAATTTTGCCCTTCAATATTCCCTTAGTTAACCAATCTGCCCTTAGAATAAAACAACAAAATTGAAACTGAAACAAAATCAATAAGAGCAAAAGAAAATGAAACGAAGAAGCCTACAACACGAGGGGTTCCCAAGTGGTCACCCAGCTAAGTACTAACCTCGCCCGACAGGGCTTGACTTCGGTGATCGGACGAGAACCGGTTTTTTTCCCTGTGGTGTGGTCGTAGACGAAAATCGTAAGAAAAAGTTAAGGCATTTCAAGTGACAAAAAAACAACGTCTCGTTGTTGCGCTTCGAGTTACTTGATGTCACAGGCGGTTGATTTGATGTCACAAATGACATTCGAACCTTGTCGCGCGCTAAAGAAAAAAGGTTGCGTTCGCTGATGGCTCGTGTCAAACTTAACGGTGCAGTTTTTGATTTCTTCCTTTGAAGTTGCTTTTTCTTGTCCTGGCTGAATTTTGCCCTTCAATATTCCCTTAGTTAACCAATCTGCCCTTAGAATAAAACAACAAAATTGAAACTGAAACAAAATCAATAAGAGCAAAAGAAAATGAAACGAAGAAGCCTACAACACGAGGGGTTCCCAAGTGGTCACCCAGCTAAGTACTAACCTCGCCCGACAGGGCTTGACTTCGGTGATCGGACGAGAACCGGTTTTTTTCCCTGTGGTGTGGTCGTAGACGAAAATCGTAAGAAAAAGTTAAGGCATTTCAAGTGACAAAAAAACAACGTCTCGTTGTTGCGCTTCGAGTTACTTGATGTCACAGGCGGTTGATTTGATGTCACAAATGACATTCGAACCTTGTCGCGCGCTAAAGAAAAAAGGTTGCGTTCGCTGATGGCTCGTGTCAAACTTAACGGTGCAGTTTTTGATTTCTTCCTTTGAAGTTGCTTTTTCTTGTCCTGGCTGAATTTTGCCCTTCAATATTCCCTTAGTTAACCAATCTGCCCTTAGAATAAAACAACAAAATTGAAACTGAAACAAAATCAATAAGAGCAAAAGAAAATGAAACGAAGAAGCCTACAACACGAGGGGTTCCCAAGTGGTCACCCAGCTAAGTACTAACCTCGCCCGACAGGGCTTGACTTCGGTGATCGGACGAGAACCGGTTTTTTTCCCTGTGGTGTGGTCGTAGACGAAAATCGTAAGAAAAAGTTAAGGCATTTCAAGTGACAAAAAAACAACGTCTCGTTGTTGCGCTTCGAGTTACTTGATGTCACAGGCGGTTGATTTGATGTCACAAATGACATTCGAACCTTGTCGCGCGCTAAAGAAAAAAGGTTGCGTTCGCTGATGGCTCGTGTCAAACTTAACGGTGCAGTTTTTGATTTCTTCCTTTGAAGTTGCTTTTTCTTGTCCTGGCTGAATTTTGCCCTTCAATATTCCCTTAGTTAACCAATCTGCCCTTAGAATAAAACAACAAAATTGAAACTGAAACAAAATCAATAAGAGCAAAAGAAAATGAAACGAAGAAGCCTACAACACGAGGGGTTCCCAAGTGGTCACCCAGCTAAGTACTAACCTCGCCCGACAGGGCTTGACTTCGGTGATCGGACGAGAACCGGTTTTTTTCCCTGTGGTGTGGTCGTAGACGAAAATCGTAAGAAAAAGTTAAGGCATTTCAAGTGACAAAAAAACAACGTCTCGTTGTTGCGCTTCGAGTTACTTGATGTCACAGGCGGTTGATTTGATGTCACAAATGACATTCGAACCTTGTCGCGCGCTAAAGAAAAAAGGTTGCGTTCGCTGATGGCTCGTGTCAAACTTAACGGTGCAGTTTTTGATTTCTTCCTTTGAAGTTGCTTTTTCTTGTCCTGGCTGAATTTTGCCCTTCAATATTCCCTTAGTTAACCAATCTGCCCTTAGAATAAAACAACAAAATTGAAACTGAAACAAAATCAATAAGAGCAAAAGAAAATGAAACGAAGAAGCCTACAACACGAGGGGTTCCCAAGTGGTCACCCAGCTAAGTACTAACCTCGCCCGACAGGGCTTGACTTCGGTGATCGGACGAGAACCGGTTTTTTTCCCTGTGGTGTGGTCGTAGACGAAAATCGTAAGAAAAAGTTAAGGCATTTCAAGTGACAAAAAAACAACGTCTCGTTGTTGCGCTTCGAGTTACTTGATGTCACAGGCGGTTGATTTGATGTCACAAATGACATTCGAACCTTGTCGCGCGCTAAAGAAAAAAGGTTGCGTTCGCTGATGGCTCGTGTCAAACTTAACGGTGCAGTTTTTGATTTCTTCCTTTGAAGTTGCTTTTTCTTGTCCTGGCTGAATTTTGCCCTTCAATATTCCCTTAGTTAACCAATCTGCCCTTAGAATAAAACAACAAAATTGAAACTGAAACAAAATCAATAAGAGCAAAAGAAAATGAAACGAAGAAGCCTACAACACGAGGGGTTCCCAAGTGGTCACCCAGCTAAGTACTAACCTCGCCCGACAGGGCTTGACTTCGGTGATCGGACGAGAACCGGTTTTTTTCCCTGTGGTGTGGTCGTAGACGAAAATCGTAAGAAAAAGTTAAGGCATTTCAAGTGACAAAAAAACAACGTCTCGTTGTTGCGCTTCGAGTTACTTGATGTCACAGGCGGTTGATTTGATGTCACAAATGACATTCGAACCTTGTCGCGCGCTAAAGAAAAAAGGTTGCGTTCGCTGATGGCTCGTGTCAAACTTAACGGTGCAGTTTTTGATTTCTTCCTTTGAAGTTGCTTTTTCTTGTCCTGGCTGAATTTTGCCCTTCAATATTCCCTTAGTTAACCAATCTGCCCTTAGAATAAAACAACAAAATTGAAACTGAAACAAAATCAATAAGAGCAAAAGAAAATGAAACGAAGAAGCCTACAACACGAGGGGTTCCCAAGTGGTCACCCAGCTAAGTACTAACCTCGCCCGACAGGGCTTGACTTCGGTGATCGGACGAGAACCGGTTTTTTTCCCTGTGGTGTGGTCGTAGACGAAAATCGTAAGAAAAAGTTAAGGCATTTCAAGTGACAAAAAAACAACGTCTCGTTGTTGCGCTTCGAGTTACTTGATGTCACAGGCGGTTGATTTGATGTCACAAATGACATTCGAACCTTGTCGCGCGCTAAAGAAAAAAGCTTGCGTTCGCTGATGGCTCGTGTCAAACTTAACGGTGCAGTTTTTGATTTCTTCCTTTGAAGTTGCTTTTTCTTGTCCTGGCTGAATTTTGCCCTTCAATATTCCCTTACCCTTGCACCAAGAGCCTGGTAAAAAGTCTGGTAAGCTTGGTCAAGTCTGGTTCAACCAGACTTACCAGGCTTTTGTGAAGAAAACAAGTCAGGTAAAAAGTCTGGTAAGGCTGGTTTTACCAGGCTTTTAGGGTAAGCCTGGTTGTATTGTACCACAGAAGCCTGGTAAGGCCGGTTTAGGGACGAAAATTATAACCCGAAAAGTCAGGTTAGTCTGGTTTAACCAGGCTTTTATGGTGAGTCTGGTTCGAAAAAATTACCTGAAAAGCTTGGTTAGCCTGGTTTAACCAGGCTTTCTTGGTACGTCTGGTTCAAAACCAATACCTCAAAAACCTTGTTTGTCTGGTTTTACCAGGGTTTTCCAGAAAGTCTGGTTCGAACATATTATATGCACCTGAAAAGCCCGGTTAGCGTGGTTGGAAAACATCACAGTACTTGAAAAGCCTCAAGCCCAATGTTCTAAGAATTCAAAAACCTAGAAGCCCAGGTTTCCCTGGGCTTTCCAGGCTTTTGGTTAACAGTGTTTGACAAACGTTCCAAGCAATTCTTATGTGCCTCAATGATAATTTTTATTGCAAACTGTAGTGCAATTTCTAATACATATTCTATGGAAATTCAAATGGCCAGGGTACAAAATATAAACATGCACTACAATTGCCACACCACCAAAACCAACAACGTACAGTGAATAATGATTATACAGCGTATATCTTAACAAAACTTTCTAATACCAAATCGATTTTAAACATGGAGCAACCCTATAAACATTAACTGAACTCTAAGTTGGCTTATGACTTTTCAGCTTGACAAGTGATGGCCTAGGGATTAAAAATGGTTGTGACATTCGACACATTTACAGGTACACACACTGTACTTTGCAAAATTTTACTTTGGTTGACTGAAATATTTTAGTCTCTACTGAAGAGCCAAACAAAAAAAATAAAGTTAAAACGAAAGTGTTGCATTGCACTGTCGTCTGAAGATGTTGATTAAGATACTTTACAGAACTTGATACATTTGCAAAATAATACTGATCAGCGAGAGCTTTTACGACTGCAAATCAAATTCAACAGAGGAACCAAAAGTTGTTTCCATTGCTAGACCATTGAGTCATCAGCCACTCCATAGGACCGTCTGCATACAGGCTACTGTAACGTCCATTGTTTTGACAGACACTTGTACAAACCATTGATTAAAGCTTAACAATTCTAGTAGAGGGTTAAAAATTTGATTTCTTTCAAAAAAAAGAATTCTCCTGTACATCTTCCAATTGCCACTGGATTTGATTCTTTATGCAGCGGTCTCACAAACCGTGATTCAGATTTTTTGCGTCTGTGTTTGCATCTGTGTTTGTAGCTGCTAAAGTTCCATGTGTCAGTATGGATTAGAGATAAAAAGTACTACTTGTACCTTAAGAAAATAAGCTAAAACTTTCAAATAAAATTAAAAATTCACAATGTAAGGCTGAGAGATAAAAGGCACTACATGTACCTCTGGAAAAAAAGCTAAACCTTTCAAATAGAAGGCAAATTGAAATTTGCTGACATGCTATTGCTGGAAAACTATATTACAACCTTGGCTGAATTTCATCAAATTGGTTTAGGAGCTGCTCACTTAGAATTTAAAAACACATGCACAATTGCCACTCACGCACAACTGCAAAGCAAGCTCTTGCGTAGTGATTACAATGTATGTACTTTGACATTACAAGTACATAATTATTATATTTCAATCTAATTCTGATAATGTAACCTAACTTAAAAGTATTTTTTTGTGCTTAGAGTTTTTTTTTGCCAAAAGATATGAAAAATTATCAAGTTACGTATAACAGTCAATTTGCCACTGGTTGATATCTTACATCATCATGTAATAAACTGAAGCTTTAGACTGAAAAAATGATTTTTCTCATACCTATTCATTTTTGTCACTTCACCTACAATGCAAAAATGAAAGGAATCTGTGAAGGTATAACTTCGGTGGGCTGTAGTTTCAGTTACTTGATCTCATTCAATACATGTATTAACCATTACATGCAAGATAGAAAGCTGTTTCCACAAAAATAATCTGGAAAGAGAACGACGTACATTGTGTGTACATGTTGACTTCAATTTGGTTTATTTTGATGTCTCATTATGCCGGTTGCCACCTTCATCATGCTAGCTGAACTTGATTTTTAATTATTACATTCTTTCCTTCACAGCCCCAGTTTTCTTTTGAGCCTGGTTTTTTGCCTCTTGATTCTTTTCCTCATTTATAACTTTTTGTGGCAAAAGTCCATGGTTAAACGAACATTTTAAACTTATCATTTTGATCTGAGTTTCATCATGTAAAAATCTTACAAATATGCCTGAACTGCTAATGTGGCTTAATGTGTACATATAACAAGTGATCCAAGCAAAAGTGTCTCACCCTACAGGATTGCTCCATGTTTAAACTAATGTCTCTGTTCTGTTCTGTTCAGTTTCAGGTCTAATTGAAAAAGTAACAAAAGTACACTGTACATATAAAGGGCCAATTTAGACTATGTTGTATGCGACATGCTAATGAACAGCCTACAATGCAAGTTGTTCCGTGCAAATAAAAGCCAAAACTTTCTCACGTCTGTCGTGCATGGCATAAAAAATGCTGGAGGATTTTGAGATGTGTTAAAACCTTACGACAATCATAGCCAGAGGCAATGATAAATGAAGTGAACTCGTTACAATATTTCCAATGATATGCCAGACCAGCAGCATAAGCAAAACTCAGACTATCTAAATAGGCCCTGAACTGCAAATGTTGTGGTATTTCTTATCTGCTTTGTTGCCAAGGATTCCCTGTTAGACTTGGAAGTACTGTTTTCAGTTTTTAACAAATGCACCTGGAAAAAAAATACAAAGTAAAATGAACATAAATAAAATACCAAGGGAAATAACCAAAAAACTGCAACCATATTGTACAGTTCCTCTCAGAGGAATAGGAGTAGCTAGTGCCTTTGGTATGGCATCTACATGCACACCTTTTGCGTGCTCTTATAATTACGTACATGCAACCATTAATAAATAGTGTATTTTTAAACAGTGAAAAATACTATTGTATGCTTAACAAGCCAAATAATCACTGAATGGACCCGTATATACATGTACATGTGTATAGTATATATTCTCAGCCACTGACAAAATTTGAGGCAAAAAAGTACTGTAACATAACAGAAGTTGATTGGTGAACTGTAACTAGAAACACCTACTCAGTGACTTGCAAAGGTCTTTGAAGGGCCAGCTCTACATGAAAGAGTAGGTGGACTGGCTAGTTTATTAGATTTCTCACCCAAAAAGGGTTAAAATGCTTGTCTTGTCCTTTATGTATACATGTAGCCACCATTTAGTTACAAAACTGAAACAGTTGGTGGGTGACCATCTTGTATGTACAGTATTTAGCAAATAACAAAATAAATAAATAAATAAATAAATAAATAAAACATAAATAAAGTAGGGTTATTCATCCAGACAGGAAATCCATGCAAAGAGGCCCCACATAAATACTTTCCTTCAGCAACCATGCACGCTAAAGTATGTTTAAATAACAGTTTCAACTAATAGAACTTGACAGTACTGCTATTGCAGACCACCAGAAATTGAATTGGAAGTAAAATCTGAAGTTGACACATGTACAATATTTCTTAGGTACGGGTCGCACTTTTGACATGAATATTTATATTGGGCATAAAAGCTGTCATCACGAAGTTCTGAAAGTGCGACCCTTATGTCGCGCGAGGCCAGGGTAAGGCCGACACAATGCAAAGATCAGACGAGCCGATGTACTGCCTCGGAGCAGGACATATCGCGCAGAAACAATAGATCTTGTCATTCTGCTGTCAAAGCGCCCATTAACAAGTACCAAATACTGCATTTCACAATACCGCATTCAATTCACGTGCAAAGGTCAAGATGGATCGTAACTTTCTCCCCTACGATTTTACCACTTCTCTCTTTTCTCAAAACTTAATACCATCGCCATACTATCCATTGCCACCTACTGGAGCCCTTGCAGCAACTATTCAAGCGCCTGCAACATCTATACCGGCTCCTATGCAGGAAACTAGCACAGAATCGGCAGTGGAAGGTCATTCGAGACAGAAATCGAGTCTTGTTATTTGCGGCGACACTACATTCAAAAGTTCGCAAAACGTTTCCTTTCGGACGTGAAGAAGACTCCTGAAGTAATCGTCTGGAAGACGATCATCGTAGTAGTGCATAAAAATAAATAATCACGTTTGTGTGACAGTATTTGGTATCATGTGTCAAGGTCACGTTCAAAAGTGCGACTGCCGGATTAACAGCCACATCATGGCGAGACGTGTCGGTGCGGCATAATAGAACTGCGACATAAAAACTTAAGCCCTAAAGTGCGACTTATACCTTATATGACCAAAAAGTGACATGTCAATAAAGGTTATCCTAAATTAATAATTCCCAGTCATTCATGGTGGAAGGAATGCAAAAACACAATATTGGTAAGTTGATAAAAATTCACACCAAAACTGGTTCACTTTGATTTTACAGAAGGTAATGTTGATTGAGAAATTTTAGAATATCCAGCCAGTTATTTACTTGTGCATTAATGTTTTATGAACAAAGGAGACCATTCTTATTCAGTGGCATGCAAATGGCTTGCAGATAGATTCTAATTTAGCCTGTCTATATTTGCTCACCAAGTCCAATTTTTTGACTGAGTTTGAGTAACGAACGTTTGTCCTGAGGCGACACTGTATATCAAGCTGTTGTAAAGATCGTTCCAATTGGCTGCAGAACGAGAGTGCTGCTTGACTATAACACAGTCATTGAAATTTATTCGACCTATTTACTTGCAAGAAAAGTCAATATCTAAGAATTATTATTCTATATTCTTGCAAAAATCCAACTTATTGGGTAGAATTCGAATATGTTGCAAATGAGGCTACTTTTTTCACTGGACATTTATGTCTGGTCGCCAAACTCGGCCGAGTAACTTACATGTACTTTTCTGACCTCAGCCGAACCGAACGAACCAAAATGGCCGCCAAAGAGGAGGTAGAATCTATTCAAGAAATTTAAGATTAATACTGTACCTTTGTGTAAGGGAGGGTAGCTATGCATCGAATCCCACAACTCTTCAACTACTGGAGTAAAAAAATATCCACGTTTCACTTTCTGGCTCACACAAACACGGAGAAAACCAGCCACATTTTATCCCGCAGCTCCAATAAACACATTCACCGGTTACTTGCGCCTGCAATTCTCGAGCGTGCGGTTGTAAATCACATGACCCTTTGAAAGCGGCCCGGTCGCATAGATGGGTAACCGGCGGGTTTCAAATAAAATGGGTTTGTGTCGAATAGAGCTGGTTATCGTACGTGAAAGTGGTTTATTACGCTATTCTTTAGATTATTTTCGCTTACGATTAGCAAGGCTCAACTCAGAACGTGCTCTGTTGGAAGATGATTGTAAAGATGGTTGATGATTGCTCGATTCAAGTATGAACGGACTGAATTACCAACGGACTGATCGGTATATACTTCATGGGTGAATGCCACGAGTGCATTGACTACCATCAGTGCATTATGGGTACAAGTGTGGATAGTGTATTATGGATATACTTGGCTAACTTGACTAACTTCACTAACTTGGGTTACTTGGATAACTTCACTAACTTGGGTTACTTGGCTAACTTCACTAACTTGGGTTACTTGGCTAACTTAGCTTGCTTGGCCTGCTTCATTGACTTGGGTTACTTGGCTAACTTCACTAACTTGGGTTACTTGGATAACTTCACTAACTTGGGTTACTTGGCTAACTTCACTAACTTGGGTTACTTGGCTAACTTAGCTTGCTTGGCCTGCTTCATTGACTTGGGTTACTTGGCTAATTTCACTAACTTGGGTTACTTGGATAACTTCACTAACTTGGGTTACTTGGCTAACTTCACTAACTTGGGTTACTTGGCTAACTTAGCTTGCTTGGCCTGCTTCATTGACTTGGGTTACTTGGCTAACTTCACTAACTTGGGTTACTTGGATAACTTCACTAACTTGGGTTACTTGGCTAACTTCACTAACTTGGGTTACTTGGCTAACTTAGCTTGCTTGGCCTGCTTCATTGACTTGGGTTACTTGGCTAACTGGACTTACTTCACTAACTTGGGTTACTTGACTAACTTCACTAACTTGGGTTACTTGGCTAACTTAGCTTGCTTGGCCTACTTCACTAACTTTGGTTACTTGGCTAACTTAGCTTTCTTGGCCTACTTCACTAACTTAGCTTGCTTGGCCTGCTTCACTAACTTAGCTTGCTTGGCCTACTTCACTAACTTAGCTTGCTTGGCCTGCTTCACTAACTTAGCTTTCTTGGCCTACTTCACTAACTTTGGTTACTTGGCTAACTTAGCTTGCTTGGCCTGCTTCATTGACTTGGGTTACTTGGCTAACTTCACTAACTTGGGTTACTTGGCTAACTTCACTAACTTGGGTTACTTGGCTAACTTAGCTTGCTTGGCCTGCTTCATTGACTTGGGTTACTTGGCTAACTGGACTTACTTCACTAACTTGGGTTACTTGGCTAACTTAGCTTTCTTGGCCTACTTCATTGACTTGGGTTACTTGACTAACTTCACGAACTTGGGTTACTTGGCTAACTTCACGAACTTGGGTTACTTGGCTAACTTAGCTTGCTTGGCCTGCTTCATTGACTTGGGTTACTTGGCTAACTTCACTAACTTGGGTTACTTGGCTAACTTCGCTTTCTTAACTTGGCTTCCTTCTCTTACTTGCGTTACTTCACTAACTTAGGTCACTTGGCTAACTTGGCCTATTTCTTTAACTTGAGTTACTTGGCCAACTTCGCTTACTTAGGTTACTTGGTTAACTTCGCTTTCTTGGATGACTTGGCTAACTTCATTTACTTGGTTACTTGGCTAACTTCGCTTCGAAAACAACAGAACAAACAACAGGTTCATACCCCTAGCCCACAAACAATAGCAGCTGTTACAATAGTGGGAAGAGTAATGGATTTACTAGCTAACGAGAGCTGCCACACTTCCGAAACGCGAAATTTGATTGGATTTCATGGATTTCCTTCTTTTAGTATACCCATTTTGTGATCACTTGTGATCATTGCAATATGATTGGCTCTCATCAGTGTGGATTTATTTACTAATCGCACTTTCTTTGTTCTAAATCGCATCTTTTCCCCAAGCAAATAAAAATGGAACATTCAAACAATTGCTGTAGTTTCCTTTTCCTTTAAACTGATATTGGAACATTCCGAAAATTATTGTTATTTCTTTTTTTCCTTCAAATTGCTCAGATTCCTTGTCATTCTTCACGTAATTAGTGTGGATTACTCTGACAAAAAAGAGGTTAAGCATGACGTTTAAGGCAAACGGCAAAAATGAAACTTTTGCCATCTCTCTTGAGTTGTATGTACGTATACAGTGGAGTGAATTTATTTGTATTTGCAATGAATAGTAGGAGACGTTATTCCATTTTTGTGGGCTTTAATTCCGGATCAGAAGAAAAGAACTTCAAATCAGAAGTTAGTAGGAATTATAACGTGCTTTTCCCCAGTCATTCTTCCCAATCAATTCTCACGCCACTTTGTCATCCAATCAGAACTACGGGCCTGCTGTATACACTTACTGGATTAAGAATGTAGTGTATGTGTGGGTACACGGCTGATTTTTTATACAGCATGGGAGTTTTGGGCTTTCACACACTGAAACTTTTTTTGGCCATCGGGTATTTATGAGGCTGACAGTTCCCTTTTAGAATAATCCCTAATCCCTGGCTATCAAACGCGATTTGTTTAAGCTGTGAGTGATTTTCTTTTTACTTTTTAGCCAAGTAACCAAAGTTATCCAAGTAACTCAAGTAAGTGAAGGAAGCCAAGTTAGCCAAGTGACCTAAGTTAGCGAAGTTATCCAAGTAGCGCAAGTAAGTGAAGGAAGCCAAGTTAGCCAAGTGACCTAAGTTAGCGAAGTTAGTGAAGTTAGCCAAGTAACCCAAGCCAATTGACCAAAGTTATCCAAGTAACTCAAGTAAGTGAAGGAAGCCAAGTTAGCCAAGTGACCAAAGTTAGCGAAGTTATCCAAGTAACTCAAGTAAGTGAAGGAAGCCAAGTTAGCCAAGTGACCTAAGTTAGCGAAGTAACTCAAGTAAGTGAAGGAAGCCAAGTTAACTAAGTTAGCCAAGTGACCAAAGTTATCCAAGTAACTCAAGTAAGTGAAGGAAGCCAAGTTAGCCAAGTGACCTAAGTTAGCGAAGTAACTCAAGTAAGTGAAGGAAGCCAAGTTAGCCAAGTTAGCCAAGTGACCAAAGTTATCCAAGTAACTCAAGTAAGTGAAGGAAGCCAAGTTAGCCAAGTGACCTAAGTTAGCGAAGTTATCCAAGTAGCGCAAGTAAGTGAAGGAAGCCAAGTTAGCCAAGTGATCTAAGTTAGCGAAGTAACTCAAGTAAGTGAAGGAAGCCAAGTTAGCCAAGTTAGCCAATTGACCAAAGTTATCCAAGTAACTCAAGTAAGTGAAGGAAGCCAAGTTAGCCAAGTTAGCCAATTGACCAAAGTTATCCAAGTAACTCAAGTAAGTGAAGGAAGCCAAGTTAGCCAAGTGACCTAAGTTAGCGAAGTTATCCAAGTAGCGCAAGTAAGTGAAGGAAGCCAAGTTAGCCAAGTGATCTAAGTTAGCGAAGTAACTCAAGTAAGTGAAGGAAGCCAAGTTAGCCAAGTTAGCCAATTGACCAAAGTTATCCAAGTAACTCAAGTAAGTGAAGGAAGCCAAGTTAGCCAAGTGAACTAAGTTAGCGAAGTTATCCAAGTAGCGCAAGTAAGTGAAGGAAGCCAAGTTAGCCAAGTGACCTAAGTTAGCGAAGTTAGTGAAGTTAGCCAAGTAACCCAAGCCAATTGACCAAAGTTATCCAAGTAACTCAAGTAAGTGAAGGAAGCCAAGTTAGCCAAGTGACCAAAGTTAGCGAAGTTATCCAAGTAACTCAAGTAAGTGAAGGAAGCCAAGTTAGCCAAGTGACCTAAGTTAGCGAAGTAACTCAAGTAAGTGAAGGAAGCCAAGTTAACTAAGTTAGCCAAGTGACCAAAGTTATCCAAGTAACTCAAGTAAGTGAAGGAAGCCAAGTTAGCCAAGTGACCTAAGTTAGCGAAGTAACTCAAGTAAGTGAAGGAAGCCAAGTTAGCCAAGTTAGCCAAGTGACCAAAGTTATCCAAGTAACTCAAGTAAGTGAAGGAAGCCAAGTTAGCCAAGTGACCTAAGTTAGCGAAGTTATCCAAGTAGCGCAAGTAAGTGAAGGAAGCCAAGTTAGCCAAGTGATCTAAGTTAGCGAAGTAACTCAAGTAAGTGAAGGAAGCCAAGTTAGCCAAGTTAGCCAATTGACCAAAGTTATCCAAGTAACTCAAGTAAGTGAAGGAAGCCAAGTTAGCCAAGCCAATTGACCAAAGTTATCCAAGTAACTCAAGTAAGTGAAGGAAGCCAAGTTAGCCAAGTGACCTAAGTTAGCGAAGTTATCCAAGTAGCGCAAGTAAGTGAAGGAAGCCAAGTTAGCCAAGTGATCTAAGTTAGCGAAGTAACTCAAGTAAGTGAAGGAAGCCAAGTTAGCCAAGTGACCTAAGTTAGCGAAGTTATCCAAGTAACTCAAGTAAGTGAAGGAAGCCAAGTTAGCGAAGTGACCGAAGTTAGCGAAGTTAGTGAAGTTAGCCAAGTAACCCAAGCCAATTGACCAAAGTTATCCAAGTAACTCAAGTAAGTGAAGGAAGCCAAGTTAGCCAAGTGACCTAAGTTAGCGAAGTTATCCAAGTAGCGCAAGTAAGTGAAGGAAGCCAAGTTAGCCAAGTGATCTAAGTTAGCGAAGTAACTCAAGTAAGTGAAGGAAGCCAAGTTAGCCAATTGACCAAAGTTATCCAAGTAACTCAAGTAAGTGAAGGAAGCCAAGTTAGCCAAGTGACCTAAGTTAGCGAAGTTATCCAAGTAGCGCAAGTAAGTGAAGGAAGCCAAGTTAGCCAAGTGATCTAAGTTAGCGAAGTAACTCAAGTAAGTGAAGGAAGCCAAGTTAGCCAAGTGACCTAAGTTAGCGAAGTTATCTAAGTAACTCAAGTAAGTGAAGGAAGCCAAGTTAGCCAAGTGACCTAAGTTAGCGAAGTTATCCAAGTAACTCAAGTAAGTGAAGGAAGCCAAGTTAGCGAAGTGACCGAAGTTAGCGAAGTTAGTGAAGTTAGCCAAGTAACCCAAGCCAATTGACCAAAGTTATCCAAGTAACTCAAGTAAGTGAAGGAAGCCAAGTTAGCCAAGTGACCTAAGTTAGCGAAGTTATCCAAGTAGCGCAAGTAAGTGAAGGAAGCCAAGTTAGCCAAGTGATCTAAGTTAGCGAAGTAACTCAAGTAAGTGAAGGAAGCCAAGTTAGCCAATTGACCAAAGTTATCCAAGTAACTCAAGTAAGTGAAGGAAGCCAAGTTAGCCAAGTGACCTAAGTTAGCGAAGTTATCCAAGTAGCGCAAGTAAGTGAAGGAAGCCAAGTTAGCCAAGTGACCAAAGTTAGCGAAGTTATCTAAGTAACTCAAGTAAGTGAAGGAAGCCAAGTTAGCCAAGTGACCTAAGTTAGCGAAGTTATCTAAGTAACTCAAGTAAGTGAAGGAAGCCAAGTTAGCCAAGTGACCTAAGTTAGCGAAGTTATCCAAGTAACTCAAGTAAGTGAAGGAAGCCAAGTTAGCGAAGTGACCGAAGTTAGCGAAGTTAGTGAAGTTAGCCAAGTAACCCAAGTTAGTGAAGTTAGCCAAGTAACCCGAGTTAGTGAAGTTAGCCAAGTAACCCAAGTTAGTGAAGTAGGCCAAGAAAGCTAAGTTAGTGAAGTTAGTCAAGTTAGCCAAGTATATCCATAATGCACTACCCACACTTGTACCCATAATGCACTGATGGTAGTCAATGCACTCGTGGCATTCACCCATGAAGTATATACCGACTGATCGATCGATTTCAAGGCCGGTGAGTACATGTAACCTCATTCCTCATAATACGTAGCTGGTATGACTAACATTTCATGTACATTTAGTTTTCTACGGAGGGCTTAAAGTTCCTTTCTTTGTGACATTCTGCCAAATGAGTGTAACAAGCTTTAACACACAGTGTAAGCGACGCTTACACTGTGCAAATTTGCACGTTGCAAATCATAATCAAAACGGCCTTTGTGAAATTGACCCCAAGTGGGACAGTGGTATCAAGTAACAACGAAAGCCATTGTTCACACATGTGGCATTCTGTGACTTACACTTTTCACATCAAAGTGTGATAAGCCCGGCGTAGTAAAACAAACGTTTACCAACCAAGAAGTAGTCGACGTACCACTATCAGAACTTCGCAAATCCGAATAATTTGAGGAGTAGGCATTTCACATGTAAGCACGTACGTGTATCTCCATGCATCTACATGTATCATTGGTGATTAGTTGTAGGTGATTTCATAATGCCTGCACGCTAACCAACAGTTCAGTTGAAATGCGTTTCACTCAGATACGTGTACACATAAACTTGAATACAATGAAAGCCTAAATTTTTCTTTAATCACTCGTCAAAGCGGAGTAAACATGAAATGAAACATGCATAATTTGCCAATTAGTGAGTTCTTTAACGGTTTATGAGATTTCTTGATTTTTTTTAAGCAAAGAGAGTGATGTGTACTAACATGATCAGATTTGATATTATTTGAATAGTAACAACTCCAGGTCTTGACACCATAGCATTTTTATTCTAGTGGCATAAGGTGGAAATGTGTGCATTTCTCAAAGTCCTCTTTTCAAGGGAGTTTGCATATAGGAGTTTTTCATTGCAATCAACAGTTCTAAAATGGTCACCAGATTTATGAACTTTCATCCCAACCTAATGTCCAATGTATGCCTAAATACTAAACAGTAATTTATCCATGACAGACTCAAAGTGGAGACCCTATACACGTAGTAGTAATACACTAAATTCTCAATTTCAGGCATTGAATTCCTTCCTTTTGTATACAGTAGATGCCAGGGTATGGGGGGACATGTTGCAGGGACGTGTCACAGAGACACACAGCAGTGCGACACTGCAATTGTTATGCTAAAGGCATGTACTGTAGCAGGAACATTAGCAGAGAGGAAATCGAAAGGTGCTTACATTTTTGCAACAACATGTGACACCCCTTGGTGTGTGGCTGGTGCTTTTTGAGCTCATGCAACACAAGTTTCAACATGTCCCTTCATGCACTGGCACCTTACATTTGATTTTACTGCATGCATGGAAACTGCATGCCAAGTACCATGGCATTCAGAATAGCATATCGTCCATGTAAAAGCTAGAAGCTGTCCAAAATACAGCCACCCATAATTCAGAAAAGATAACTGAAGTTGAGATTTAATAAAGGAATATTATTTATTCTGTTGTGCTCGTTCAGGATATGAGGTGATTTTTATCAATTTTGTGCTATGCACCTTGTTGGTCACTTACCACCCTATACCCAGTACATACATGCTCATGGAATAAATGTTAAATGTCACATACATTAAGGTGAATAATGGTTCTCTCAGTATAATAATTATTATGCCACACAAGTTAATATCCAGCCCCACGGACTGGTACAGGTAACTTGTTATCAGCTATGGACAAAAAAACTGTGGAGGTGACCACTGTTGTGCTCGGAGGTGAATGGCATGTGATATACTAATTACACCTGTAGTGTGCAGAAAACGTTATGAAAACAATGTACACTGTACCTACTTGTTCGGAGTAGTCTACATGTAGATGAAAGAACTTTATAAATCCAGGAGGGCATTTGAGTGTCTCATGAATGTTAACTTTTTTTGAAAATCATCAAAACTGCTCAATCATGTTATGGGAAAACAGCCTTCAAAATGGCAACTTTTCAATTTTTGGCTTATTTCCTAATTCAAAAACTTATGTGCTTACTGACCTAAAGTAAGAGCTGAAGGAAAAACTTATTTGGCTTTAAGGGGATGGTGTTCAGTGTGTCAAACTGTCTCCAGTGAGTTTTTTGCACTTTTGCCAAGAACCAAATATTAACCTACACATGTCCTGTACATGTATTTTATCACACTATTTTTTTTATTCTTGATTTGTTTGCAAAATTATTGAAAGGTCAATAACACAATCAACTGGGCTAGATGACTGGCACTGTTTAGTTACATCCTATATAGAAGTTAAATTTCAGTTCAAACCTGAATCTCATACATCTACATTTACACTGCTCCTTCAACAATCTCCTGGGATCTGTAAAGTAGTTCATGTACTGTGGTATAGATGAAATTAAAGTATGATTTACATTCACCTTTATACATGTAGCCACATGTACATGTATGTGAGTAGTAAGTTTATTTTTTATGATCCATTTATTAATTTTACTCTCAAAATTTTTCATCAGGTTTCTACATTTGTACACATTGTATCAGTGTGACTCCAAGTTCTACGGCAAAACAGTTTCTTGATGCATGTTGTACATAGCAAAGGAATGCATCACACATGGTCAGGTAAGTTACTCAAACATACAGCTACAATTAGCGTTGTCGGAAAACCTACGCAATAAGACCACAAGGTGCTATGGGTAATCTATTAATAAATTTACCAAACTTAGCCGTGTCTCACCCCTACACAAATTAAATCACACAGGCAAGTGTTTATCGTACTTTCACCCCTCCTACGGTAGCGACAACTGCGAAATTACAGCCGAATCACAAACGATTTTCAGCTACCCATACTACCTTTCGGTCTCCTCGTGTAAGCTCAAGGCTGTAAAACCAGAGAACGTTTTAGCTGTATACATTAGAATCCTCATGTTACACTTTAAATTTGTGTTGCTTACATGTAGATCTGTTTTCTTTAAACAAAGGACATGTACATGTACAGTGTATTGGGCGTTGGTTGCAGGCATTCCTTTTAAAGATTTTGACAGAATGGCATATGGATTCATGTCATATGAAGACATTATCTCCTTGGTGATCATTGAATGCTTGAATTTTTAAGACATGAATACTAGATTATTGTGGACAAACCACAATCCAGAACAGTACACTGAGACAAAAGCCCTGCTGATATAGAGCCATGGTTATTAATATTGTAAAATAATTACTGATGTTGTAAATAATTACTAAGATTGGTCACTTATTAACCAAAAGAATGATGATACATGTGCTCAACATGAAGCAATTGTGGGATTAGGACACCAAGTTAAATCCCTAACTGAAGTCATACCCATGACCTTCTGCACTCCAGCTACATGATTGTACTAATCTACAAGAAAACTGATAGTGAAGTAGGTCATCTTACTAGGTTCATACTGTATCATGTCCTACATAGTGCTAGAAAGGGCAGTGTTGAAGGCATCTGACTGTATGATGACCCTGTACTGTAAGTAATGCCCTACAATACAGCTGTACACCTGTAGCTCACGTCTAGACTCCTATGTAATCTACATTCTGTACAATGTAGGTTACTGTACATGTAGTGGTTAGAACTCCTGACTGGTATAGGGAACACCTCAGGTTCAGCTTCTCTTGGGGTCTCATTTCAATTCAATACATAACATCTACACCCAGTTACAACCACATTAGACCACTAGAAGCTAACTGCTTGGGATAACAGGGTTAAAACTACAATAGTAACGTACATTGTATTTCCTTGCATCTGGGCTTTGAATTTCATGTCCACCATTTTCATTTTTCAGTCACTTGATAACTCAACTTTTTATACCACCGTACATCCCCGCCAACACAATATTATAAAAAAAAAACTTGCTGGTGCCCATGAACAATTCACCACTCAACAACATGATATCTTGAAAACTGACATCAATTTGCATAAGCAGTTGAAAGTAGTGACACATCAACAGCCATGGCACAGTGTTGCACATCCCTGCCAGGAAAGTATAGTAGTGGTCTGGCTTTGGCTTTTTGTAACTAAGCCGTTTTTCCATGATGGGTGGACAACAGTTCTCTCTTAGTGTATACGGTACAGATGTATTCCGAGTTGATCTGCGTAGGGCCAGGTGGGTTGGTGCAAGCCAGTCTGGAAAAAGCCGTCCAGTCTTGCACGCATCATCGGTTCATTCAACACGCGTGCACTTTAACATGCTTTGAGTATTTTTAAGCATAGTTTTGAAATTTTCCAAAAATGCATGTATTTACATGTAGCATGAAATTGGTGGTATGATAAATGTGTATTGACAGAGTTAGGACAAGCCGGTCATGGCACACAGACCTCGCTGCGCTCAGTCTGTACACCATGACCTTAAGCAGAAATATTTTCCTGTCTAGTCCTCTCACTCAGTCAATAGGCACATCATTTTTGGAGATTTGTTGGAACCTCGTACATGAACATGTGAAAACCGGATCATCGTGTATTCGCTGAGTACAATACATGCAAACAGGATGTGTTCTGTTATGGTGTACTAGAAAATTGTATTCTGATCAGGGCTATTAAGGTTTTGAAATGGACTATCACTGTAATGCTTACGATGTTTGTCGATGTCACTAAAGTGACAGTTTATTTTAAGAAATCTTTCTTATTTTGCCACTCCACAGCTTTGGAACCCAATACTTGACTAAAAGTCATTAAATTAATATTTACACCTTTTACTAATTTTGTTCACTGCTTGAACTGTATTCATAATATCATTGTAAATTTACATGAACCTTTATATGTGTTATTGAAAATTAACATTACAACCTAATAATGTTGAGTGTATGACAGGCCTAGAACTTTTTTTAAAATTTCTTCTCAATATTTTTTTCTAGGACCACGTCTACATGTATAAGGCCGTAAGAGGACTGAACTCAGAAGATTGTTAACCGCAAGTGAAATGAAGGCAGCCAAAACAGATAAGACCGTAAATGTAAAATCAGTGAATGTGTATACTCCCTGTTATTCAATGATTCTTTTCATTTGGTTTTGCCTCATATGCACAGATACACTGTAAATATTTTAACTGATATTGGAGATTTGTTAAAAAAAAGACATTCTGAGGTAAACTAAATGTGGCCACAAAGTGACTGGCATAGAATACAAAGCGTCATACAGTGTACATGTACATTTAATGTACACTGGGCTTGGGGTTTGCTGTAGTAAATATTACTTTTTTTATATTTTATCATTTCTCATTACAACCTACAATGTATACCTTGTACTTGAAGATTTAATTAATTAGGTAGTATGCTGGTGCAGTATTGTTTAAAGAGCCAGTGTCACCCAAAGTGCTTTGCGCGGTTGTGCTTTTGTTTTGAAGTTTGGCTGGCGCATTTGCCAGACGTTTCGCAAATTATACCCTGCCGCACTGGCCTTTCAGCAAGCTGATATTCACAGTAGTAGCCCCTGAAAATCGTAACATCTTCCTCACTAGATGTTACCGGAGAAAACAACTCTAGATCTCACTTTGTAGTCAACGTGTATGGAGCTTTTATAAGATTGATCGATCGATCTCGATGTATGTAAAACCAGAGTAGCCACTTCCACTTGATATAAAAATAACAAGACAAAAACAAGTAGTAAGAATATTAACGTCTTCGTTGCTAGATGTCACTGAAGAAAACTACTCAAGATCTGAGTTTGCATTCAATGCATATACATGGATCTATTACAGTCCGATCGATTGATTGCGTGATCGATCGCCTCGACTGATGTCGAAGGACGCAAAACCAGAATAGCCACTTACGCTTTTTGTAAAAATAAAACATAAACAGACAGTGAACACAAGGAATAATTAAGCAAAACAGCACAAGCTCATGGCCATAAGCATTATTTTGGAGCAAGCCCGCAGCTACTGTTATTTTGTGGTAAATTAACGTTCCTTCTGTTTTCATTCGGCAACGAATGTAGCACTATTTTGGCAAACGCACTGTCAGTAGTATTGCTGAAACCCGTAGATGTTTTTCTTCCCCTCCGCTACTGATACATGGAATCCTTCAGCCGTACAACTTTGGCAGAGCCCGGAAGACTCGGTCCTCGCCTTAACTTTCCTGAACCCTACGAGGCATCCAATTTAAAGATCTCCTTCTCCACCGCGAAAACACTTCAGAATTCGGAAATATACAACGAAATCGATACGGCGACACTTAAATGTCAAGTCAAAATTCACACTAGTGCTTTCGGATCGCTAAAGGAAGCGATGGAAGAAGATACAAATCAGACTTCACAACAATCAAGAAAATGGCGCATTTTTCATATGTGAAAAATGTACCTCGGCACGCAAAGCACTTTGGGTGACACTGGCTCTTTAAGTAATTGTGTGTGCACATGTACATGTGGGCCTTTCATGATACATGTATTGTATAACTCCTAGTATTTTGTTCAGTTCACAAGGGCCCGGCTCCATAAAGCAACTTAAGATTAAGTGCAAATTTTCTGCAACCATTTCCTTTGTTTTGGAGGACTTTTTGGCACAGTATCACGGATAACTCGGCCGAAGACTGAGATTAGTGAATATAGAGTAGAGTACTTTAGGAAACATAAAGAGAACACGAAGAAATCCTCCAGAACAAAGGGAATTGTTGCAAAAAAAAACCTTTTTAATCTCAAGTTGCTTTATGCAACTGGGCCCAGGACTGTATCCATGTTATCCACAGTTAAGGATACTGTGCTTTTTAGTCTTTTTGAACATTGGCTACAAGCCTCAGTTTACTGGTTTCCAATGCTTTCTTGAAATTTCCCAGCATCACCAGGCTTCTTAGAAAAACCAAGGTTACCGAGGTTGACCCAGATGTTATAGTCAAAAATAATGTACCTGGGTAATTCTGGTTATTCAGACAACCACGGTTACCGGGCTTACCAGGGAAACCGGGGATAACCAGGCTTTTTTGCACATAGGGTCCGAGTCTGGTAAGCCTGGTTTTCAGTAAAATGTGCTAACCAGGTTCACCAGGGTTACCCTGGTCAACCCAGACCTTAAGAGCCTGGTTTAACCCGGGTAACCCTGGTAATTTAGAAAACCAGGGTCACCAGACTTACTAGGGTAACCAGGGTAACCTAGGCTAGCCCAGACTTCTCAGAGTCTGGTTAAACCCTGGTTACCCTGGTACGTCTGGTAACCCTGGTTTTCTAAATAACCAGGGTAACCAGGGTAACCAGGGTTACCAGACTTTTTTGCACATAGGGTTTGAGTCTGGTAAGCCTGGTTTAAGAACCAGGGTACCCTGGTTTTTTAACCAGGCCTGGACCAGGGTAAAACCCTGGTTTTACCAGGCTCTTGGTGCAAGGGTAGTTAACCAATCTGCCCTTAGAATAAAACAACAAAATTGAAACTGAAACAAAATCAATAAGAGCAAAAGAAAATGAAACGAAGAAGCCTACAACACGAGGGGTTCCCAAGTGGTCACCCAGCTAAGTACTAACCTCGCCCGACAGGGCTTGACTTCGGTGATCGGACGAGAACCGGTTTTTTTCCCTGTGGTGTGGTCGTAGACGAAAATCGTAAGAAAAAGTTAAGGCATTTCAAGTGACAAAAAAACAACGTCTCGTTGTTGCGCTTCGAGTTACTTGATGTCACAGGCGGTTGATTTGATGTCACAAATGACATTCGAACCTTGTCGCGCGCTAAAGAAAAAAGGTTGCGTTCGCTGATGGCTCGTGTCAAACTTAACGGTGCAGTTTTTGATTTCTTCCTTTGAAGTTGCTTTTTCTTGTCCTGGCTGAATTTTGCCCTTCAATATTCCCTTAGTTAACCAATCTGCCCTTAGAATAAAACAACAAAATTGAAACTGAAACAAAATCAATAAGAGCAAAAGAAAATGAAACGAAGAAGCCTACAACACGAGGGGTTCCCAAGTGGTCACCCAGCTAAGTACTAACCTCGCCCGACAGGGCTTGACTTCGGTGATCGGACGAGAACCGGTTTTTTTCCCTGTGGTGTGGTCGTAGACGAAAATCGTAAGAAAAAGTTAAGGCATTTCAAGTGACAAAAAAACAACGTCTCGTTGTTGCGCTTCGAGTTACTTGATGTCACAGGCGGTTGATTTGATGTCACAAATGACATTCGAACCTTGTCGCGCGCTAAAGAAAAAAGGTTGCGTTCGCTGATGGCTCGTGTCAAACTTAACGGTGCAGTTTTTGATTTCTTCCTTTGAAGTTGCTTTTTCTTGTCCTGGCTGAATTTTGCCCTTCAATATTCCCTTAGTTAACCAATCTGCCCTTAGAATAAAACAACAAAATTGAAACTGAAACAAAATCAATAAGAGCAAAAGAAAATGAAACGAAGAAGCCTACAACACGAGGGGTTCCCAAGTGGTCACCCAGCTAAGTACTAACCTCGCCCGACAGGGCTTGACTTCGGTGATCGGACGAGAACCGGTTTTTTTCCCTGTGGTGTGGTCGTAGACGAAAATCGTAAGAAAAAGTTAAGGCATTTCAAGTGACAAAAAAACAACGTCTCGTTGTTGCGCTTCGAGTTACTTGATGTCACAGGCGGTTGATTTGATGTCACAAATGACATTCGAACCTTGTCGCGCGCTAAAGAAAAAAGCTTGCGTTCGCTGATGGCTCGTGTCAAACTTAACGGTGCAGTTTTTGATTTCTTCCTTTGAAGTTGCTTTTTCTTGTCCTGGCTGAATTTTGCCCTTCAATATTCCCTTAGTTAACCAATCTGCCCTTAGAATAAAACAACAAAATTGAAACTGAAACAAAATCAATAAGAGCAAAAGAAAATGAAACGAAGAAGCCTACAACACGAGGGGTTCCCAAGTGGTCACCCAGCTAAGTACTAACCTCGCCCGACAGGGCTTGACTTCGGTGATCGGACGAGAACCGGTTTTTTTCCCTGTGGTGTGGTCGTAGACGAAAATCGTAAGAAAAAGTTAAGGCATTTCAAGTGACAAAAAAACAACGTCTCGTTGTTGCGCTTCGAGTTACTTGATGTCACAGGCGGTTGATTTGATGTCACAAATGACATTCGAACCTTGTCGCGCGCTAAAGAAAAAAGGTTGCGTTCGCTGATGGCTCGTGTCAAACTTAACGGTGCAGTTTTTGATTTCTTCCTTTGAAGTTGCTTTTTCTTGTCCTGGCTGAATTTTGCCCTTCAATATTCCCTTAGTTAACCAATCTGCCCTTAGAATAAAACAACAAAATTGAAACTGAAACAAAATCAATAAGAGCAAAAGAAAATGAAACGAAGAAGCCTACAACACGAGGGGTTCCCAAGTGGTCACCCAGCTAAGTACTAACCTCGCCCGACAGGGCTTGACTTCGGTGATCGGACGAGAACCGGTTTTTTTCCCTGTGGTGTGGTCGTAGACGAAAATCGTAAGAAAAAGTTAAGGCATTTCAAGTGACAAAAAAACAACGTCTCGTTGTTGCGCTTCGAGTTACTTGATGTCACAGGCGGTTGATTTGATGTCACAAATGACATTCGAACCTTGTCGCGCGCTAAAGAAAAAAGGTTGCGTTCGCTGATGGCTCGTGTCAAACTTAACGGTGCAGTTTTTGATTTCTTCCTTTGAAGTTGCTTTTTCTTGTCCTGGCTGAATTTTGCCCTTCAATATTCCCTTAGTTAACCAATCTGCCCTTAGAATAAAACAACAAAATTGAAACTGAAACAAAATCAATAAGAGCAAAAGAAAATGAAACGAAGAAGCCTACAACACGAGGGGTTCCCAAGTGGTCACCCAGCTAAGTACTAACCTCGCCCGACAGGGCTTGACTTCGGTGATCGGACGAGAACCGGTTTTTTTCCCTGTGGTGTGGTCGTAGACGAAAATCGTAAGAAAAAGTTAAGGCATTTCAAGTGACAAAAAAACAACGTCTCGTTGTTGCGCTTCGAGTTACTTGATGTCACAGGCGGTTGATTTGATGTCACAAATGACATTCGAACCTTGTCGCGCGCTAAAGAAAAAAGCTTCCGTTCGCTGATGGCTCGTGTCAAACTTAACGGTGCAGTTTTTGATTTCTTCCTTTGAAGTTGCTTTTTCTTGTCCTGGCTGAATTTTGCCCTTCAATATTCCCTTAGTTAACCAATCTGCCCTTAGAATAAAACAACAAAATTGAAACTGAAACAAAATCAATAAGAGCAAAAGAAAATGAAACGAAGAAGCCTACAACACGAGGGGTTCCCAAGTGGTCACCCAGCTAAGTACTAACCTCGCCCGACAGGGCTTGACTTCGGTGATCGGACGAGAACCGGTTTTTTTCCCTGTGGTGTGGTCGTAGACGAAAATCGTAAGAAAAAGTTAAGGCATTTCAAGTGACAAAAAAACAACGTCTCGTTGTTGCGCTTCGAGTTACTTGATGTCACAGGCGGTTGATTTGATGTCACAAATGACATTCGAACCTTGTCGCGCGCTAAAGAAAAAAGGTTGCGTTCGCTGATGGCTCGTGTCAAACTTAACGGTGCAGTTTTTGATTTCTTCCTTTGAAGTTGCTTTTTCTTGTCCTGGCTGAATTTTGCCCTTCAATATTCCCTTAGTTAACCAATCTGCCCTTAGAATAAAACAACAAAATTGAAACTGAAACAAAATCAATAAGAGCAAAAGAAAATGAAACGAAGAAGCCTACAACACGAGGGGTTCCCAAGTGGTCACCCAGCTAAGTACTAACCTCGCCCGACAGGGCTTGACTTCGGTGATCGGACGAGAACCGGTTTTTTTCCCTGTGGTGTGGTCGTAGACGAAAATCGTAAGAAAAAGTTAAGGCATTTCAAGTGACAAAAAAACAACGTCTCGTTGTTGCGCTTCGAGTTACTTGATGTCACAGGCGGTTGATTTGATGTCACAAATGACATTCGAACCTTGTCGCGCGCTAAAGAAAAAAGCTTGCGTTCGCTGATGGCTCGTGTCAAACTTAACGGTGCAGTTTTTGATTTCTTCCTTTGAAGTTGCTTTTTCTTGTCCTGGCTGAATTTTGCCCTTCAATATTCCCTTAGTTAACCAATCTGCCCTTAGAATAAAACAACAAAATTGAAACTGAAACAAAATCAATAAGAGCAAAAGAAAATGAAACGAAGAAGCCTACAACACGAGGGGTTCCCAAGTGGTCACCCAGCTAAGTACTAACCTCGCCCGACAGGGCTTGACTTCGGTGATCGGACGAGAACCGGTTTTTTTCCCTGTGGTGTGGTCGTAGACGAAAATCGTAAGAAAAAGTTAAGGCATTTCAAGTGACAAAAAAACAACGTCTCGTTGTTGCGCTTCGAGTTACTTGATGTCACAGGCGGTTGATTTGATGTCACAAATGACATTCGAACCTTGTCGCGCGCTAAAGAAAAAAGGTTGCGTTCGCTGATGGCTCGTGTCAAACTTAACGGTGCAGTTTTTGATTTCTTCCTTTGAAGTTGCTTTTTCTTGTCCTGGCTGAATTTTGCCCTTCAATATTCCCTTAGTTAACCAATCTGCCCTTAGAATAAAACAACAAAATTGAAACTGAAACAAAATCAATAAGAGCAAAAGAAAATGAAACGAAGAAGCCTACAACACGAGGGGTTCCCAAGTGGTCACCCAGCTAAGTACTAACCTCGCCCGACAGGGCTTGACTTCGGTGATCGGACGAGAACCGGTTTTTTTCCCTGTGGTGTGGTCGTAGACGAAAATCGTAAGAAAAAGTTAAGGCATTTCAAGTGACAAAAAAACAACGTCTCGTTGTTGCGCTTCGAGTTACTTGATGTCACAGGCGGTTGATTTGATGTCACAAATGACATTCGAACCTTGTCGCACGCTAAAGAAAAAAGGTTGCGTTCGCTGATGGCTCGTGTCAAACTTAACGGTGCAGTTTTTGATTTCTTCCTTTGAAGTTGCTTTTTCTTGTCCTGGCTGAATTTTGCCCTTCAATATTCCCTTAGTTAACCAATCTGCCCTTAGAATAAAACAACAAAATTGAAACTGAAACAAAATCAATAAGAGCAAAAGAAAATGAAACGAAGAAGCCTACAACACGAGGGGTTCCCAAGTGGTCACCCAGCTAAGTACTAACCTCGCCCGACAGGGCTTGACTTCGGTGATCGGACGAGAACCGGTTTTTTTCCCTGTGGTGTGGTCGTAGACGAAAATCGTAAGAAAAAGTTAAGGCATTTCAAGTGACAAAAAAACAACGTCTCGTTGTTGCGCTTCGAGTTACTTGATGTCACAGGCGGTTGATTTGATGTCACAAATGACATTCGAACCTTGTCGCGCGCTAAAGAAAAAAGGTTGCGTTCGCTGATGGCTCGTGTCAAACTTAACGGTGCAGTTTTTGATTTCTTCCTTTGAAGTTGCTTTTTCTTGTCCTGGCTGAATTTTGCCCTTCAATATTCCCTTAGTTAACCAATCTGCCCTTAGAATAAAACAACAAAATTGAAACTGAAACAAAATCAATAAGAGCAAAAGAAAATGAAACGAAGAAGCCTACAACACGAGGGGTTCCCAAGTGGTCACCCAGCTAAGTACTAACCTCGCCCGACAGGGCTTGACTTCGGTGATCGGACGAGAACCGGTTTTTTTCCCTGTGGTGTGGTCGTAGACGAAAATCGTAAGAAAAAGTTAAGGCATTTCAAGTGACAAAAAAACAACGTCTCGTTGTTGCGCTTCGAGTTACTTGATGTCACAGGCGGTTGATTTGATGTCACAAATGACATTCGAACCTTGTCGCGCGCTAAAGAAAAAAGGTTGCGTTCGCTGATGGCTCGTGTCAAACTTAACGGTGCAGTTTTTGATTTCTTCCTTTGAAGTTGCTTTTTCTTGTCCTGGCTGAATTTTGCCCTTCAATATTCCCTTAGTTAACCAATCTGCCCTTAGAATAAAACAACAAAATTGAAACTGAAACAAAATCAATAAGAGCAAAAGAAAATGAAACGAAGAAGCCTACAACACGAGGGGTTCCCAAGTGGTCACCCAGCTAAGTACTAACCTCGCCCGACAGGGCTTGACTTCGGTGATCGGACGAGAACCGGTTTTTTTCCCTGTGGTGTGGTCGTAGACGAAAATCGTAAGAAAAAGTTAAGGCATTTCAAGTGACAAAAAAACAACGTCTCGTTGTTGCGCTTCGAGTTACTTGATGTCACAGGCGGTTGATTTGATGTCACAAATGACATTCGAACCTTGTCGCGCGCTAAAGAAAAAAGGTTGCGTTCGCTGATGGCTCGTGTCAAACTTAACGGTGCAGTTTTTGATTTCTTCCTTTGAAGTTGCTTTTTCTTGTCCTGGCTGAATTTTGCCCTTCAATATTCCCTTAGTTAACCAATCTGCCCTTAGAATAAAACAACAAAATTGAAACTGAAACAAAATCAATAAGAGCAAAAGAAAATGAAACGAAGAAGCCTACAACACGAGGGGTTCCCAAGTGGTCACCCAGCTAAGTACTAACCTCGCCCGACAGGGCTTGACTTCGGTGATCGGACGAGAACCGGTTTTTTTCCCTGTGGTGTGGTCGTAGACGAAAATCGTAAGAAAAAGTTAAGGCATTTCAAGTGACAAAAAAACAACGTCTCGTTGTTGCGCTTCGAGTTACTTGATGTCACAGGCGGTTGATTTGATGTCACAAATGACATTCGAACCTTGTCGCGCGCTAAAGAAAAAAGGTTGCGTTCGCTGATGGCTCGTGTCAAACTTAACGGTGCAGTTTTTGATTTCTTCCTTTGAAGTTGCTTTTTCTTGTCCTGGCTGAATTTTGCCCTTCAATATTCCCTTAGTTAACCAATCTGCCCTTAGAATAAAACAACAAAATTGAAACTGAAACAAAATCAATAAGAGCAAAAGAAAATGAAACGAAGAAGCCTACAACACGAGGGGTTCCCAAGTGGTCACCCAGCTAAGTACTAACCTCGCCCGACAGGGCTTGACTTCGGTGATCGGACGAGAACCGGTTTTTTTCCCTGTGGTGTGGTCGTAGACGAAAATCGTAAGAAAAAGTTAAGGCATTTCAAGTGACAAAAAAACAACGTCTCGTCGTTGCGCTTCGAGTTACTTGATGTCACAGGCGGTTGATTTGATGTCACAAATGACATTCGAACCTTGTCGCGCGCTAAAGAAAAAAGGTTGCGTTCGCTGATGGCTCGTGTCAAACTTAACGGTGCAGTTTCTGATTTCTTCCTTTGAAGTTGCTTTTTCTTGTCCTGGCTGAATTTTGCCCTTCAATATTCCCTTAGTTAACCAATCTGCCCTTAGAATAAAACAACAAAATTGAAACTGAAACAAAATCAATAAGAGCAAAAGAAAATGAAACGAAGAAGCCTACAACACGAGGGGTTCCCAAGTGGTCACCCAGCTAAGTACTAACCTCGCCCGACAGGGCTTGACTTCGGTGATCGGACGAGAACCGGTTTTTTTCCCTGTGGTGTGGTCGTAGACGAAAATCGTAAGAGAAAGTTAAGGCATTTCAAGTGACAAAAAAACAACGTCTCGTTGTTGCGCTTCGAGTTACTTGATGTCACAGGCGGTTGATTTGATGTCACAAATGACATTCGAACCTTGTCGCGCGCTAAAGAAAAAAGCTTGCGTTCGCTGATGGCTCGTGTCAAACTTAACGGTGCAGTTTTTGATTTCTTCCTTTGAAGTTGCTTTTTCTTGTCCTGGCTGAATTTTGCCCTTCAATATTCCCTTAGTTAACCAATCTGCCCTTAGAAAAAAACAACAAAATTGAAACTGAAACAAAATCAATAAGAGCAAAAGAAAATGAAACGAAGAAGCCTACAACACGAGGGGTTCCCAAGTGGTCACCCAGCTAAGTACTAACCTCGCCCGACAGGGCTTGACTTCGGTGATCGGACGAGAACCGGTTTTTTTCCCTGTGGTGTGGTCGTAGACGAAAATCGTAAGAAAAAGTTAAGGCATTTCAAGTGACAAAAAAACAACGTCTCGTTGTTGCGCTTCGAGTTACTTGATGTCACAGGCGGTTGATTTGATGTCACAAATGACATTCGAACCTTGTCGCGCGCTAAAGAAAAAAGGTTGCGTTCGCTGATGGCTCGTGTCAAACTTAACGGTGCAGTTTTTGATTTCTTCCTTTGAAGTTGCTTTTTCTTGTCCTGGCTGAATTTTGCCCTTCAATATTCCCTTAGTTAACCAATCTGCCCTTAGAAAAAAACAACAAAACTGAAACTGAAACAAAATCAATAAGAGCAAAAGAAAATGAAACGAAGAAGCCTACAACACGAGGGGTTCCCAAGTGGTCACCCAGCTAAGTACTAACCTCGCCCGACAGGGCTTGACTTCGGTGATCGGACGAGAACCGGTTTTTTTCCCTGTGGTGTGGTCGTAGACGAAAATCGTAAGAAAAAGTTAAGGCATTTCAAGTGACAAAAAAACAACGTCTCGTTGTTGCGCTTCGAGTTACTTGATGTCACAGGCGGTTGATTTGATGTCACAAATGACATTCGAACCTTGTCGCGCGCTAAAGAAAAAAGGTTGCGTTCGCTGATGGCTCGTGTCAAACTTAACGGTGCAGTTTTTGATTTCTTCCTTTGAAGTTGCTTTTTCTTGTCCTGGCTGAATTTTGCCCTTCAATATTCCCTTAGTTAACCAATCTGCCCTTAGAATAAAACAACAAAATTGAAACTGAAACAAAATCAATAAGAGCAAAAGAAAATGAAACGAAGAAACCTACAACACGAGGGGTTCCCAAGTGGTCACCCAGCTAAGTACTTACCTCGCCCGACAGGGCTTGACTTCGGTGATCGGACGAGAACCGGTTTTTTTCCCTGTGGTGTGGTCGTAGACGAAAATCGTAAGAAAAAGTTAAGGCATTTCAAGTAACAAAAAAACAACGTCTCGTTGTTGCGCTTCGAGTTACTTGATGTCACAGGCGGTTGATTTGATGTCACAAATGACATTCGAACCTTGTCGCGCGCTAAAGAAAAAAGCTTGCGTTCGCTGATGGCTCGTGTCAAACTTAACGGTGCAGTTTTTGATTTCTTCCTTTGAAGTTGCTTTTTCTTGTCCTGGCTGAATTTTGCCCTTCAATATTCCCTTAGTTAACCAATCTGCCCTTAGAATAAAACAACAAAATTGAAACTGAAACAAAATCAATAAGAGCAAAAGAAAATGAAACGAAGAAGCCTACAACACGAGGGGTTCCCAAGTGGTCACCCAGCTAAGTACTAACCTCGCCCGACAGGGCTTGACTTCGGTGATCGGACGAGAACCGGTTTTTTTCCCTGTGGTGTGGTCGTAGACGAAAATCGTAAGAAAAAGTTAAGGCATTTCAAGTGACAAAAAAACAACGTCTCGTTGTTGCGCTTCGAGTTACTTGATGTCACAGGCGGTTGATTTGATGTCACAAATGACATTCGAACCTTGTCGCGCGCTAAAGAAAAAAGGTTGCGTTCGCTGATGGCTCGTGTCAAACTTAACGGTGCAGTTTTTGATTTCTTCCTTTGAAGTTGCTTTTTCTTGTCCTGGCTGAATTTTGCCCTTCAATATTCCCTTAGTTAACCAATCTACCCTTAGAATAAAACAACAAAATTGAAACTGAAACAAAATCAATAAGAGCAAAAGAAAATGAAACGAAGAAGCCTACAACACGAGGGGTTCCCAAGTGGTCACCCAGCTAAGTACTAACCTCGCCCGAGAGGGCTTGACTTCGGTGATCGGACGAGAACCGGTTTTTTTCCCTGTGGTGTGGTCGTAGACGAAAATCGTAAGAAAAAGTTAAGGCATTTCAAGTGACAAAAAAACAACGTCTCGTTGTTGCGCTTCGAGTTACTTGATGTCACAGGCGGTTGATTTGATGTCACAAATGACATTCGAACCTTGTCGCGCGCTAAAGAAAAAAGGTTGCGTTCGCTGATGGCTCGTGTCAAACTTAACGGTGCAGTTTTTGATTTCTTCCTTTGAAGTTGCTTTTTCTTGTCCTGGCTGAATTTTGCCCTTCAATATTCCCTTAGTTAACCAATCTGCCCTTAGAATAAAACAACAAAATTGAAACTGAAACAAAATCAATAAGAGCAAAAGAAAATGAAACGAAGAAGCCTACAACACGAGGGGTTCCCAAGTGGTCACCCAGCTAAGTACTAACCTCGCCCGACAGGGCTTGACTTCGGTGATCGGACGAGAACCGGTTTTTTTTTTTGTCTA
>CAXIQD010000220.1:0-12000 GCA_964030785.1 Siderastrea siderea | reverse complement strand
AAATACATTATCATGACAAATAATTGAGAATAACCGTGGTTAGCCGGTGATGCCGGCTATTTTTCATCGATCTCCCTTCATTAGCAAGCAGGTGTAGACTGCATACTAGTCCTGTTGTGCTTAGAGGCTAGTCGTGCCGAGAGACCCACATGAGACGCTCTAAATTGTTTTTAATTATGTTTGTCAGGGTCGCAATCATGGACAAACGCATAGGAAATGCAGGGATTACAGGCTTAGTTGTTTTATGGTCCATAACAGCTGCAAAACGTTGTAGCTCCACAGCAGATTCTAGTGTCTTGCCTATAGTAGCTGTGGCGTAAGCGGAACGGCTTTTCAAGACATGGGTACTCTGTTGGAAAACCCGGAATTTGACAATTCTGAAGTAAATTCACAGGGCGCAGAGGAGTCATGTTTGACCGTATTAAATGCTAGCTCAATTCATCGCGCAAATCGATCTTGTAATTCAAAACAATGAACGTGACTGAACAGAGCTTCACGCTAACGTGTTACATGTCTGGTGAAATTCTATCCGCAAGACAAAAGGCCGACAATCGTCGCCCAAAGGGCGACGTCTCCGGAAAGCGAAGCTTTCCGAAGCGAGGCACGAAGTGCCGAGAAGAAAAAAGAGACAAGGGAAGAAACAAGTACTACGTGACTCGTGCGATGTGGACCGTAACATACCGGTGACGGAAACGGAAGAGGATTTTCTGCATGCTGTGAGGAAGTGAAATGAACCGTTACTAATTCAAATTCAAAACAACAGCTGATGAGTCGGTAGTTCGTACAACGATGGAAAGTATTCTTCGGGAAAAACGCAATTTAACGCTAGAGAACGGACAGACAAGTAAAAAGTTGAAATAAGAAAACAAATCCCTCTTTAAAAATTGGTAAGAAAATTCAGTACGCGACGTAACTGATTTTCTGGTGAGACGTTTTCACTCGCGATCAATTGACTAAATATTTCGTGTACTATGTATTTTATTTAAGGCTTTTGAACAACTTCAAATGCGACGAGAACGCCTTCACCTCAAACAGAGACTTAATGACAAAGGACGAACAGCAGACTACGAGTCAACGGAAAGCCAACCTGGCACTACAACCTCGTAGAAATTCCAGCAAGCTCAGAGCTATTCTGTGCGTCCTCGAGTGGTCCTCTCAGCAGCGACCAAATAGAATGGTTCAACCTACCGCAAGAAATCTCTCCAGTCGGATGGCAGTTAACTAGTAGTAACGACGAATTCCACGAATGGATAAAAGTGGACACGCAAGATTTGTGCAACGGTAATCGTGTATTACACGAAATTAAAATCTTCAATTAAAATCACTTCCGATTATGCGCATAACGCCTCATTATGTAATTGATGACGCATTTCCGTCACCGGTATCCTCCGGTCCACATTGAACGAAAGCGCACCGTTCAACTCTAAAAGTTCGCTTCCCAAAAGTTAGATTTGATGAATTTTCTGATGAATTTTTTAATCCAGCTTGGTAGAAAATATTATTTTCATATCACTTGCCAAAAACGGGGCCTTTTTGTCCGAAATGTGGCGATTTATCGGGGATTGAAAATTGGGCCAAAATTGCTTTCGTCCCTTGTCTCTTTCTTTACTGTTTGTCGGCTGTTAGTGACTTGATACGCCCACAGTAATTGATGTATGCGGTTTTTGTCTTGCGGATAGAATTTCATCAGACGCGTAACACGATAGCGTGAAGCTCTGTTCAGTCACGTTCATTGTTTTGAATTACAAGATCGATTTGCACGATGAATTGAACTAGCATTTAATACGGTCAAACATGACTCCTCTGCGCCCTGTGGTAAATTAAGGCATGGGTCTCATCTAATTTCGCACAAAAAGTAAGGGGTTGTCTATCTTCTGAGGCTGTCACACTGACTAAATCGAACTTCAACAAATTATGAAGTATGCAAATTTTATCATTTTAGCAAGCCGAATTTATGCAAATTAGGTCACGTGATTTGGTTCGGCCACAAAATCCGTGAAAACCTTTAAGCAAAAATGGGAACACCTTATATTAAACCTAATTTACCTGTTTGGGTATTCGACAGGTCCCAAGGGCAACAGAAAATTTTGGCGCAAGTTTGCTGAGAATCGGTTGCGATGGTTACGAGATATGACGTCATAAGTAGTAGGTGGTCCAGCTATTTTTGGCGAAAAATGTGTGTTTTTTGCCCTTTTTAGGAAAAAAAAAACAAAATGTTGACAGAAGGCAGCAAAATGTGTAATTACGTCATAATATATAGATTTAGCCAAGCCTAAAAGCGGAACTCCATGTCTACCTGGTTGCCATCGGCCGCCTATAAATTCTTCAGAATTTCTTGTTTACTGTTATTAACCTAGGTACTCGACCTCGTTAATTACTGCGTATCATTTTAGTATAAACTTAGAGTTATAATTCTGTTTCGTGATTCAAGCAAATCGAGTTTATCTATTTGTGCTTTCACTTTAAGTTCGCTAGGCAAATTTATTCAATCGTTTATCGGCATTTTTCGTTTGTTTTGATTGCTGTTGTTTTACTTGTCGCTTTGTATTTTGTAATTGGAGACGCGTGTTCGCCTCGAAACTACTAGAAATTCTCTTTTGGTTTGTTTACAGATTATTGCACAGTGTTGCACACATTTGACACATTTTGTCATAAATTCAATCTGTTTAATGTGAATAACTTTGATTCTGTTTTACAACTGTCAATTGGAAAGCTATGTTCTTTTAATTCTGTTTGGCAAACGGATACGCTTCATTCGTTTTAAAATACAAAGGTCATGCTTTAGGTCAGAATTATTTGTTCGCAAATTCGTACTTTTCTGCTCGACTTGTAAGCTTGGTTTTGCTCTAACCTTACATCCTTGAATGTAGAATCCTGTTTTTCATCATGTTATGGCCGCTGGATACCATTTTACTGTAAAATCATCCACTGTTTTCAAGAGTTATTTTACCGCTACGCGAGTCGCTTGTGCGTCAAAAGACTTACGCGATTCCTCGCACGCCATTGGCTAGAAGCTGCTCGAAAATTGCTACATGCAAGAATGTCATGAAATGCGACGTACGTACGGACGCGCCCGCGAGTCATTCCGCTGGCCAATGACCAATAAAAAAATTGCTAGCATGCCTCTTAGTATGAGTATGGGGCTCCACTCTTGCGGCTTTCGGCCGCAAAGGAGTTCCGCTATTATTTATGTCCAGCATCAAAACTTTTCAATTTTCCCCCGTTTTTTGATAATTTCATATTTTGGGTAAATCCAAGATCGCAGCCATCTTAACGACGTCACAGGCCCCCCGCAGCGCTGTAACCTATACCATATACCTAATACCTCATCTTGGAGAGCCCATCATAGGCTTTCTACTAAAGGTGAAATCTATTCGAATTATCGTAACATAACGAAAACCCAAGGAGGGGGGGGGCATCACCCCCTTGTACCCCCGTGGAGGTGTGACTTTGCTTGTACGTCCGAGGCTTTAATTTCCCAGCACAGAATTTTTCTACCCAATGGCCTTTACATCATGACGCTAATAGCAGCCTCCAAAAAGTAAGAAAAAGTGTTCCGATTTTGCTTTAAAGACGTGACATTAGTTTACGCAATAGACATTCCTGATTAAATTACTCATTACCTTTAGGTAGTTCCTAAAGTTATTTTGTGTTGTGTTAAATACTATAAAAGGTAGACCACCCCCTCCTTTTTTCAAGACATAAATTGAGGCCCAGACCTTAATTCTCCTGAGTTGGGTTATTTTCGAAATCTTTGCATCACGATAGCTACTATGCGATGGCATCTTCATTACGTTTAAATTGATGCATTAAAAACATTCACTCGATTTCTTTCCTTATCAGCTTTACCCGAGATAATATTGCCAGATCCAGCTCCAGTAGTGGCTTCAGGCTCCAAGCTTTGGTGTTCAGCCACTGGACCTCTTCCGATATACGTAGCACTAATAATAAACTCCACAGTACTGGTAAATTCAACGAACACTGTGAGCATTGCATTGTATAAAGAAGGAAACTACAGCTGTGTGGTCACTAACAAATATGGAACTGACACAAGGGTGATTCCTGTCACATTTATAGGTGAGAATAAATTCTGGAAGGGCTGACCAGAGGTACTTTTTCTCCAGTTCATTATAATGTTTACAACCTAAGCTTTTGCAAATGGGCATAATTAAGCTCCGTGAGAGGTTTCTCCAGCGTATCTCCAGCAGTTCCTGGAATCGTTCCATAATTTTGCCTTTCGTCAGAACTGACCGTGCAGGAACCTAAATTGCTTGCATGGCACGTTTCCTGTCAAGCAGTTGCCAATACGGTTCCTCCGTGTTTCACGGAGAAATGTAACGTTGAGAAGAATTCAATCACTGTTCCTGTGAGTGATGTTTCTTGCTAAATGACTTACTAGTTCACTGAAATAAGACAAAGTTGGCGACACTGTTTTCAAGTTGTTGTTGAAATTTGGTTCTTATTTAATAAACCTTCAGTACTGATGATAAAAAGAAATGGCTGAAGATGCACTTAAATAAATAAACGCCGGGTTCGAATAAAAGCCGGGTCTACGAGGTTGACTTTTAAAAAAACACTCCCAGCATTTAATCGAGAAAATACAGTACGCCTCTTACAGCGCTTATCGCAACCAAACAACAACATCAAATTAACAAATCAATTTAACCAAAAGGTAAAAGGAAAAAAACAATTACTTTATTGCAATTTAAGAAACAATACAAAAAAGGAATGTATATTTAAAAAGAACAACGTGAAATGAAACAAAAGCGATACAAAATATTGGTCATTGATACAGTAGATTTCATCCCTCACGAATCAGATTTTGCTAGTATTTACCTCCCTGACTTTGGTTCGCAGGATGTGACCAGCTGCAGTTACTTCAGTAGAATTCTACTTTCGGGCAAATAACATAAACTTCATATTCTATATACGAAGAGGATTAGATTTCGATTTGATTAAAAAAGCAAATATTTCACGAGATGTTGAAATCTGGTAACTCGCCACAAGCTGCAAAGGGCCAAAATTTAGCCCGTTTATTTAATGTTCTGGATATTTTAGAGAACAATAGTGAATAGATGTAACACATTACTATGCATGGGTGGATTCATTTGCGGCATAAGCGTATAGCAAAAAATGCGACAACCTGTTTGTTTGCATCATATTTAGGTTACGCGTATAAGGTAGGCGATAAATCAATGGCACGTTCCAGCGTGCGCTCATACTTCATTGGCTATTTTGGCGCTGTCAACTCTGATTACTTTTCCCAAAGGAGGAAAATGCCTGCTCAAATACTTGTGAAAGGATTGCATTTTCCCGGAATGCGATAAATCGATACGTCATTGAGTAATCGCATACCCTATTTTTGCGTCTCCCAAATGCGATGCAAATAAACAGTCTGTCGAATTTCCCATCCTTCCAGCATTTTAATTATCACGGTGTTGTATATAACCTTAATACGTTTGCTGGCATCATATTTCATTAGAATAATAGTGTTAGTTCATGTAATGTAGCTTGCTTTTTACCCTCACTTTTTGTAACATAGGATATGTGTGTTTATCGTATGAAATAAAGACTTATTATTATTATTATTATTATTATTATTATTATTATTATAGGTTAATCAGAAGTATCAATTGAACCTATTGGTTGAATATTTCCCCTTGGCAAAATAGCAGAAAGGTCATCTTCACTTTGTACCATTATTCCATCTTCCCCTCCACTTGTGCCACATTCTTATTGCTACTTCCACAACAACTAACTAAATTATAATAGGGTATCACGCTCCACTGCATTGAAAGCCAAGTAAACCACCCAAGAAATATAATTTTTGACGCTTTCCTTACTTATCACCCTGACGTTGAACGTAGTTATTTTCAAGCTGAAAACAATAGGCGTTTCGCATGGGTAGTTTTCTGGGGGCTATCGACACGTTTATTTACAACAGGGTATACGCGTATGCTGCAAATGAATATCCACCCTATATTTCGGAAAGACTTCGGAAGGCAGCCAAGCGCGGTCATTGCACGCGTGGCGCCCAGGAATTCGATGTGGTGACAAGCTCAAGACAATAGAAAATCCCAGAGCGCAAAACTATCCAAAACTATGACATTGCTTCAAGATTTATTCCACTTTGCGTTTATGTTAGACAGCCTTAAAAGTTTTTAATGAACATGAAATTCGGGGATCGTCTAGTGCGTTGATCATTTGGAGTCCTGAAAAAAAATTAAAGAAAAAAATTGACGAATTTTGAAAACCCCTTATGGCAAAAATCAACGGTAAAAACGACGATTCGACCGCACTTCCGTCATTATCAAGTTTAGAATAATTACGATAGAAAATCAAGCCATATAAATTATGTGTAAAAAGAGAAACGGTGATATAACAAGTGTAAAAATATGTAAAAAAGGAAAAAAAAGGTAACAAAGAGTGGTTTTGAGCTCGTCGATAAAAAACGAATATTCCAAAAATAAGACAATCAAACTTGTTTTTACACTTTTTTGAAACGTTAAAGTTCTCGCTGAGATCCTTTGGAATTAAACCATGGCTGTCGCGAAAATGCTTGCCGATTGAAGAGGAGGGGTATTTATGTTCATCAATGCGTTGATGCAAATGATGACATGTGAAACCAACATAACCACTACCACTGCCATACCTCGGTTAAGCTCGCTATGGAGATGGGGAATAACGGCATGTTTCCGTTTCTCGGTACACAGTTGCTAAACAAATCTTCCCAAATCGATGCAAACGTTTATGTGAAGCCCACAAATTCGGGACTCTTACTGCACTACAAGAGTCTTGTTGACGAGCGAAACATGCGCAGTTTATTCAAAACTATGCTTGATCGCGCATTTCGACTTTCTTCAAATTGGTCCTACTTTTCAGAAGAGTGTGATCGTGTGAAGGTACTGTTCTCGCGTCTGAAGTACTCTGATAAACTAATCAACTCAACCATCACACGTTTTATTGCTGTGAAAGCATCCAATCAACCTGTTCCTCCACAGTTTAACACCTATGAATCAGACCCCGTTCGCGTTGTTCTTCCATTTAAAGACCAGGCTTCACCTGACATTTTACGTGGAAAACTCAAAGACCTGAGTCAAGATTGGTACAATTATCCAGCCTGTATTTGTCAGCCACAAGATCGAACAGGATCTTAAATTGCGCGAAGCTAAGCCACCGATTGTGAACCAACAATGTCTTGTTTACAAATTCGAATGTGACCTGTGCGATGCAGGTTATGTTGATTTCATAAACATGTTGATGAACATAAACACCCCTCCTCTTCAATCTGCAAGCATTTTCGCGACAGCCATGGTTTGGTTCCAAAGAATCTCACTAAGATTGATTGTGTTATTTTTGAGATGTTTTCTTATCGACGAACTCAAACCCACTCTTAATGTACAATGTGACTCAATTTGTGCTAAGGTTTTTAATTAATCTTTTTTTCCGCATGCTTCTTACTGTTCTTTTATTACACAGTTTTTACATTTTCATACCTTTTTTACATATTTTTACACTTGTTACGTCATCGTTTCTCTTTCAACACATAATTTTCATGGCTTAATCTTCTATCGTAATTATTCTAAACTTGATAATGACCGAAGTGCGGTCGAAACGTCATTATCGTTGATTTTTGCCAGAAAGTGTTTTACAAAGCCTTATCGATAAATAATTTTTAAAACATCGCAGTTTTCGTGAAAGTAACCTTAAGAATCGTGACAATGATAAACATCAAGTTTTCACCTTGGTTCATTTGTTTTTATTTTTTTAAATCGCGTAAACGTTCTTCCTTCTAGCTTTTTCCATTAAGTATAAGGGACATATATTAAAAGAATAAGCAGTAAAAACTTTTATTCAATGTCCGAAAAGAAGCAAAATTGGCTATGTGAAGTCCTGTCTTTAGTTTTTAGATAAATAAGACCCTTTGTTTAGAAATTCAAAAATATATCAAAATCGCTCTTATAGATTTTTTTGTGAAACTTCACTCAGCCAAAGGCAAACACCCAAGATATAGGTAGCTTAGAGCATTTCCATAGAAAATACAGGTACCGCCCAAAACTCTAATCAGAGCTAAAACAGGTTGACTTAATTGTCACGTGATTTTGACTCCAATCTCCAAAAACATTATATCACATTGTAGTTCAGTCTATATGCAATACATGTGTTATAATGGATAAGTAATCAAAATTAAGCTGTTTAGGTATGAGAGGTTCAATGTTAGACGGTCGTCCTACAAAAATACATGGTTGAGCCACCTTATCCTAAACGAGACACCTGAATATTTGTAAAGTTCGCCAGCTAATCTAGCCTTACATTAGCTATTCTTTTCCTCGGAATGACTTTCAGAAGGAAATCGGTCAAGATTTTTCACCTTTAGTACGAACGTTTAAATTTCCACGTACCGACTGTTTACATTGCAACAACAACTGCCAAGTTTCCACAGGACACACAGTTTTCTGTGTAGTTAAGTCAAGCTAGGACATAAAAGTCAGTGGCCTTTCTCAAGATCATTCTACGGTCCAATCGACGACATTTCGGACTAATCCCGAGAAAGGCGACTATTTTGTATGTTTTTTTTTTTTTAACAGAGTGGTGAAAGTTTTCAGGCCATTATCAAAATATGACACCAAGAAACCGAGGTGACACTTCTCTGAACCCGCTAAAATTTAATTTCTTTAGCATCCTCGATTCGTAAGACATTTTCCCATGAGGTCGACCAGCTTTGCCTTTGTATTTTCTTTCAATTCACCATTCGATTGTTGTGCTTGCTCCGCCCTTCCTTCAACTTTTAATTCTCTCTTCGGCTGAATGCCTCAAGATATAATAATAACTCTTTTCGGACATCGCATTCAGTGAGCTCATTGGGAATAGAAAAAAGAGTAGATTCAATTACCTCAATAATTAGCTGTCAACCTTCCTTTTGTAAATTGATTATTGATATAAGATAATTAAATATGTTCCGTTGTTCTTGAAAGGATGTGGCTCGGTGGTAAACAATACACTGACAAGTCCTACATATCCAGACAACTACCCAAGCAATATGCACTGTGTTTACAAACTCCCTATCCCACAAGGAAGGGCGCTAAAAATCAACTTTCAGGATTTTTCCATGCAGGGACATTCATCATGCGGGTAAGTATGGATATGAAGATTCATTTCACAACTGCGCTTTAATACTCCGTCAGATAGGCGCCAGCAACTTCCTGCGGCAAAACTCAAACAACACTGTTTTGCATATTTCGAAAATTATATCTTTGACCGTTTCGTTTGCCACGAATAACATAATGAGAACGGAAAGGACAATGCAAGCCACAATTAGAGCACAATTAGAGGTTACCCTTTGTGTTCCTATTCGGGCATATCGTCAAACGAACGCACCCTTAGCTAAATCGCATGACTTAAAAAATAATCAGCAAAGCTCAGGATTGCAATTGCTTATTAATCAAGTTTCATTAAAAATGGTTTAAGTTTGTTCGGTTATTTTATGAAATCGTCATTGCCGATATATTCATGTACTCGCAGAGAATCTTCACGAAAACTATAAGCGCGATAAGGGCCAGAATTATCTCCTAGGGCTTCTCCTGTATTCTTTACCCTCAGAAGTACAAGGAGGGAGGTTGCAAACCCACCATAAGGTTTTTCTTCATTTTTTTCGAGAAGATTGTTTGTCACGACCCCCCTTTATTAGTAGCTGCAAACCCACCATAAGGTTTTTCTTCATTTTTTTTCGAGAAGATTGTTTGTCACAACCCCCCTTTATTAGTAGCTGCAAACCCACCATAAGGTTTTTCTTCATTTATTTCGAAAAGATTGTTTGTCACAACCCCCCTTCATTAGTAGCTGTACGCTCATCTTGCTAATCGCTTATCTCTGCGGAGAATCGGTTGCTAAGAGATATGACGCCATAGAGATCTTCATGAGATCAAGCCATTTTTGAATAGAAGAGCATGTTTTTGTCATTTTTCGGTTGAAAAAGGGTACAATGCCGACAAAAAAAAACAGCAAATAGTTTCAGTTCGTCATATTCTACATGTCTAGCATGGAATTTTTCAATTGTAGCAAATTTTTTATATATATTTTTTGGAAATTCCATGATTGGCCGCCATCTTGGATGACGTCACAGGCGCCCAGCCGCGACACAACCAATTATTAGGGCCTGTGTTTGCAAGGAGGGAGGGTTACCCTAGCAAGCGGGTTACCCTAGCAGGAGGGTCAATGATAGCCCAGGTTTACAAGCAACATTTTGCGGGTAATGTAACCCTACCACCCGCGACAACTTAATGCGCATGATTGCTGTTTGTTTTCAACACACAGAGGGTCTGGAAACAAGTAGAAAGCTTAACCCGGGTGACAGAGCTGAATAACGATGAACGGTCAGCGGTGCGAAACGCGGGCGACCGCGCGCGAACCCGACTTGGCGACTTGGCAGGCCTGGCGGGCTATTTAAAATGGCCGGTATTTGTGGGATTTTCCCGTACGGTAAACAAACCCGTTGGTTAAGCACAGTATTGCGTTGTTAAGAAAAGACTGTGTGTTTTTGGACAGCCAATACCATACTGTATCTTATTTTAGTTTGAAAAAAGTTTGTTTTCATCGGTAAAATTGTGAAATTTTGACTTAAACGAGATTTTACGAATTGTGCTTACATGCCCCAGTCGCTTTATTTTATCGCGAAAGTTGCAAGTGGTGTTTCATTGGTTGTGGGACTTTTATTTTTTCCTATGTTTTCGCGTCGGCCCAAGAAAATTGTTTCAAATGTGGAAGTCCACGGGCAAGTGAATTCCAAGGCGATTTATAACGACTTTCTCCCAGAAAGCCTGCTACTCAGGCTAGACTTTGTCGGGTTGGTCAAGTAAATGCTGAATCGCTCGCTTCTCAGCGCCATAGAAAACAACTCGAGAAAGACAACAACAGGTGTTCGTGTCATATGCATGGCACCGCTTCAGACAAGAGTAAACTGTCAAAAATTCCAATAACATTATTATCACTGAGGTAAGTAAAGCTTTCGTTCAATAGAAAAGTCTTAAATTAAGATTTTGGTTTTTATGGAGCAACACTGCCATTGAACAAAAATTATGGTCAGTGTTAGTTGAATCAAAATTAAGCACATGTTTGTAGTAGTGTAACTTTCAACTTGCTTCATTACAAGTTTACAAATTTCCAATTATAAAATTTTAAAAGTTCATTGTAAGAGAATAAGGTATCTTTATGAACCGTGACACAGCCGCTTTACGACACTTCGTTGCTGCAATACAGCTTTAAATAAAAAGCTTTTCAACCACAATTTCTATTGAACGAAAACTTTACTTACCTTAATGACATCGCCAAAGACACCAAATTCTTCTTTTAACATCTCCCAGCTCTAAATCGGCATTAAGAACGAAATATTCAACACTTTATTGTCCGTTTCGAACACAAATTTTCCACAATCCAAGAGCTGTGATCGTGGCGCTGGCCGAAAGGATCGCAGCTCGGGGACGAGAGTGGAGGAGAATAGTGACGTAACGAACATGCGCAGTGCGTTATTCAGCTCTGTCAACCCGGGTAGGCGGGTCCAGCCTAACTGGAGTGTTTACAAGGGAAAAAGTTAACCCGCCAGCCAGGGTAACCCCAGCACGCAGATAGGGTAACCGCCTACCCGGGAAGCCCTAGCTGCCTTGTAAACACGACGATGAAAAAAAGAGGAAATGTGTGAGTGCTAAGGTAACCCGCTTGCTAGGGTAACCCTAATTGTAAACAGGCCCTTAATTACCTCATCTTGTAGAGCACATCACAAGCTATCTATTAATTAAAAGTAAAATGCTTTGAAATGTTGAAGCACAGCAAAAACCCAGGAGAGGGGTTCCATCAACCTCTCTCCCAGGCCTTCTCTTGTACAGTGGTGGGGGCATGAGTTTGCTTCGTCCGAGGTTAAGAATCCCAAGTGCTTATATATTATGTTGTGTCCTAAAGTTGTATAAATTTATATTTTCCTCTGTATTTCGTTCTTTCGTGACTGCT